>JAVLUZ010000145.1:1699673-1922796 GCA_036768485.1 Mermis nigrescens
AAATTCAGATTGGTGCCAGACATGGGCTAAGCCTAGCAGGCATAAATGGAGCGAAAATTGCTCCGCTCACTTTGCTCGCTCTGCAATTTTTGCTCCATTTATCTCCGGCTTAGCCCATGCGCTGGCATCAATGTGAATGCGCTTTAACTAAACCTAAGCCTAAGACATTAGTAACCCGCTCAGTCGCAGTCCCCTGACGCTTCGGACACTTATCTGAAACATTCCAAAAGGCAGGTTTACTTTTCGCCTAACCTTAAACACATGAAGTTCAACAGCCTGTAACTTCGGTCAATAATGCCAACCGCCACCTAATTCTTTCAAATATGAACTCCCCATCCCAACCTCAGTTGGAAAATGCCCTTGTTATAACTTTCTGGGACTTTCAAATCTCCTCTACTTTAGCCGAATCACGGTAGTTTCCGGAACCGTTGATATCTGGCCAAAATTTTTTTACACGATTTAAAAAAACATTTTCTATCTATCTAATACAACTGTCACTAAAGTTATATGTTCATCAGCGAAAGTAATGACTATTATATCGCAGTGTAACCTTTTTATGGGCCACACTGTATAACCCCACAATGGCATGGCGAGGAGGACGGATGAAAGGTATGTAGCCTTCATATCTTGCATCTAAACGAAATCTATACTTTGCATAGACTCAGAAGGAATGGAAATTTCGGGCACTTCTACAGAATAATTACTTTTTTAATCCTTGTCTATCAAACTTTTTGGTCCAGATTTAATATTATTTCGCATTAATAAAACACCGTAATTTATGCACGCAGGTAGTTGTTTGGGTATCGTTTGGAATTATATAACTTATGAATCAAAAATTTTCTCGTGCAATTGAAGAATAATACGCGTGTTTCGATGTCAATTTACTTAAATTATTTACACAATTTTTCGTTTGATGACAAATAAACGTTTGATTGATTGATTTTATTTCCTAAGTTGAATATATTTAAATCTAGATTAATTGATGTCTTATCCAAATGTATAGAGAGCGGGCTTAAATCAGTCATTTCATGACTCGCTCCCGCCTTTTGCTGCGCTTTTATTCTATTGACTGTACATTTTATTACTCTTTTACATCCTTCGTAATTGTCGCTTTTTCAGTAATAAATTATTTCATCCATTCACATTATTAACAAAGTATTAATAATTAAATATTATTAAATATTTACAATTGATTATATTAATATTATATTAATTACATTATTTATTATTATAAATAAATAATATTAATTAATACATAATATTAATTAATAATATTAATAATTAATAATAATAATTATGATTAATTACATTAATTATTAATTCTTATTTTAATTATTTATTATTATTAAATAATCAATAATTATATTAATACTTCTTAATTATATTATTAATTATTATATTATTAACTATTAATTACATTAATAGTTAATAATTAATATAAAAGACATATTAATTATTTTGAATGAATGAATGAATGAAATAATTTATTACTGAAACGTGACAATTACTTAAAGATGTAAAAGAGTAATAAAACGTACGGTCAAAAGAAAAAGCGTACAGCAAAAGGGCGATGCGCGAGTCATGAAAATGACGATTTAAGCCCGCCCTATAATAAATTTGGATGAGTCGACATCAATTAATCTAGATTTGAATATATTCAAGTTAGGGAAAGACTACAAAATCAGGTAGGTGATTCCAAACAGAGATATACTTATAGAAAAAGTCAAATTTTTGTAAATTAGAACGGACAAGAGGAACAACTAGCTTGAAACGATTTGTGCAGCGAGTAGTATTTTGATTGAGCACAAAAAAATCTGTCATGGGAAAGACAAGATTTTTGACTAATAATTTGATACATCATACATAAGCAAATATGAAGGCGGCGTAATTCTAATCGACACAAGTTAAGTTGGTTAAGGCGTTCGTCGTAGAAAGAGGGCTATGATATCCAACTATGTATTTAGTGCATTTACGCTGAAGAGCCTCCAGCCTGTTGATATCACTTATATAAGAGGGGTTCCATAAAGCACAGGAATATTCAAGGATCGGTCTGACGTAAACAATGAAGGCCTTTATGAGATTATTTTTATCATGCGAAAAGAAGGGATTTTCTAATTAAGATAGATCTCAAGAAAGCTTTCTTAATAATGCTGTTGTAATGTTCCTTAAATTTCAGGTTGTGCGAAATTAGCACTCCTAAATCGCGAACATAGACAGAATCGTTCGTATTTATTAATTATTATTTATATAATTAATTATTAGCTATATTAATTAGTAATTATTATTTATTTTGTTAATTATATCAATTATATTATTATTTATAATTTATTAATTAAATTATCTGTACGTTATTAATTATCCTTAGGCTTAGGCTTATATTATCGGCCTTAGTTGATGATGCATTATCGACTGCTTGATAGTAAAAGCCATTACACCGCTAAGAAGAAATACAGCTATATTGCAATCATTACTATTATTTTTAGTAATGATGACGTCATAGCAATTACTATTCCGGATTTTGTAGAAATAAAAATGTTGGAAATTTTTAGTTGAGCAAAAAACGCGTTTTTTATGTAGACGAGCGACCATAAAAAGTTCTTGAATAACGAAATTTAATTCAGTCGCATCGCAAATTGCATCCACCTAGACACACCTACTTACACTTATTAACTATAACTTAAAGTCAAGTTTATGGCCTTTCCTTTAACCGACAAACAAAGCCACTGGCACAGCCAATGGGATGCGACCCGCGTCGCTTGCTTCGCTCGCTCCGCTCGTCACATCACATTACTCAGGTTTATTTTAAACGCTGGCACCAATATTTCTGTCAGCCATGAATAAACATTACTAAGCCTAAGCCTAATATGCAGGTAGACCAATGCAAAACAAAGCATTAAAATTTTTTTTCACCGATTCTCCTAAAAATACTTTTTTCTGATAGATTAGAGGACGCTGAGTCCAGAAAAAGCGTTTCGGGGAGCTGAAGAATTTCTGTGGAGATAGAGCCCTTCAAACATTCAAAAAACGTGATTATCAAAATGTTGTTAGGGCTCTATCTCCACAAACAATGGCGTAGCCAGTGGGGGGAATGGGGGAATCCCCCTGGGGAAAATGTTTGCATTTTCAAAAAGTGAGCAATATGATTGCGTGATGCTGTTTTGCGATGAAAAATCGAAAAATTCGGAGCTTTGCGCCGGTTTATTCTATTATTTGGAAGTTTCTACCGTTTTATTGGTGGAAAATCAAAAAAATTAGCGCTTCGCGCATAAGAAGCATTTTTTCCTTCAGAAACATAGGAAAATTTTTGAGAAAATTTAATTTTTTAATGACTTAAATCGTGCAGGATGATGTGAAAAAGCCCAAAAACACGTTATTTAAAGCCCACGCGCGTTTTTACGCCTTTTTTAGGCGAAAAAAATTTTTTGTTGGAATTCCCCCCCCTGGCGAAAATCCTAGCTACGCCTATGTCCACAAATAATCGTCAGCCCCCTAAACGCTTTTTTTCTGGACTCAGCGTCCTCGAATCTATCAGAAAAAGTATTTTTAGGAGAATCGGAGACAAACCATATTAGAAAAAAATTCCGTTATTTGGCCAGCGCGAAACGGAAAATTTTGGAAATTAACGCATTTTTGCCGAAAAATACCGACAGGAATTTACCATAATGTGAACCAAGTACAAAATTTTTTCAAAATCGCGAAATATTCGTCCACAAAGCTTGAAATATGGGGAAAAAGGCGGATGCTTTGCGCACGGCTCGTTGCGCCTAGCCTGGCTTGGCTTGGCTTGGCTGGTTGGCCTGGTTCACAGTATATAAGACATATCTTACTTTTGACTAACCTGGATGACATGCTTCTAAGGAGGAGAAGAAAATTCATTCGGTAAAAGTATTAAGAGAGACACATGAAAAGTAGGTAAAAATGCATTGTCAATGTGAACATAATACACAATCTGCATAAAACAAAGTATGTGCATAAAGCAACAGATAATGCAATGGTACCAGGAGCGTAAGGCACAATGCTCTTGGTACGCCCCTTAAGATAAACACTAAAATCAATTTCCGAAATCATAAATCTGAAAGCTATTGGGTTATTACAGTCAACCGTATTTTGGGGAGAATGTTCCAAATTTTAACCACTCTGTTCGCAAAGTCATGTTTTCTACAATCTAAACCTTATTGTTTGATGAACAGTTTCATGTTATTTACGTACATATCTATAGTCAGTTTCCTTTATCCGAGAGCTTTTTCAGCAAATGTTTTCGGAGGTTACAGTAACCCCTTCTTTCTTATTTACTGTATGTCGCTAGATCTCACTATAGCTTTGTAGTAAAGACGGTTTTTTCAACAACATTTTTGCGGCATAATTTATTCTCGTCTTCCAGCAGATCAATTAACTTACTAATAAAAATCGCTCATTCAACATATTCCGAATCGACACTTTAAACACAATCGACTAAGATGTTAAGAAACGCCGCGAACTCTTGCATAGCTCAGTGGTAAAACCTCTTGTTTGTAGTCGAAGCAACCCGGGTTCGATTCCAGCCGATAGCTTTTTGTCTAGAGCACTTACTGTAGTATGTCCCAGCACTGGTTAAATTCCTAAATCAAATTTATTTAGGTGTATTAGGGCATTAAAAATGGGAGAATTCTAGCCACTCGCCCTCACTGAGCTGATCTGTTGAAGTACAGTAATTCGTCTTGTTTAGCTTACTGTAACCCTTGAAAGAATTGACTAAAAACCTCTCGAATAAATGAAACAGACTGTAGTATACCTGTGTGAGTTCAAAAAATTCATTAAATGCCAATATTTTGTGTTTACCAATTTTAAAGGCAAAAACAAGATCAGTGTGGATACGACGGGTTTTGAGTCGTTCTAAGTTAAGGATATTCAATCTTTCAACATACATACGATAAAGTTTTATTCCAAAATAATTTTCTTGTAAATTTTCTTTGTACTTTTTCAAGTCGTTTAATATCTCCAATTTGGTATGGATTCCAGACAACAGATCCGTATTCAAGGATAGGTCTAACGTATGTTTTAAAAAGCTCTTATCATCAAATCGGTATTTTTTGAGACGAATGTTTTGTGTGTTAAGGATGTGACTCTAGCAGCTTTAGACGCTATATCTGTACAATGAATGCCCGATGATAAATCATTAGATATGTAAATATCATGGTCCTTCATACAATTTTCGGCATTTTTTAACTCAGATAGACCTAACTTATAGCCCGCTTCCGGATTTCCGTAACCCAAGTATAACGTTGCACATTTTTCGTAGCTGATTTTCAGTTGCCATTTTTCGGCCCAAGAATGAAATGAATCGTCAGCAAACAACATTATATTGCTATTTTTAATCGAATCTACTAAGTCGTACACTTCCTTGAGGAACACCGCTTATTACTGGCAATGAATTAGATATATGACCGTCAATTTTTACCTTCTGTGATCTGCCTGATAAAAATGATCGAATCCAGTTTAGCAAAACTCCAGAAATTCCCAAATATCCAACTCTCTTAACAATTCAGAATGAACAACAGAATCGAAGGCTTTACAAAAATCTACATAAACTATGTCAGTCAATCCGATTATCTAAATTCTTAGTCCAAATATTTTTGTATTTAGTAACTGAGAATCACACGATGTTGTTCATAAAACCGAATTGCTGTGGGTTCAACAAATTGTTTCGATTAAAATAGTTTCTGATACAATCATTTATTATTGACTCCTTAATTTTGCAGAAAATACACGTGAGTGAAATTGGTCTAAAATTTTCTACGAAATGGGGTTCCCTTTTTTAAAAAACCGGGGTTACCAAGGCTTCTAAAACCAGGACTTGGGAAGTTTTCCAGTTCTATAAGAGACTTCAAAAATTGTAGACAAAGGAGCAATCAAAAAATCACGAATTTGTTTTATAAAGTATGCGCAAAAAACCCTTCGGGATTAACAGAATATGTGGGTTTTAGCCTATTTACCGCCAACAAAATTACCGAATTTTCAAAAGTAACTTTCGGACGATCTGTTACGCTTACGCGATTCACATCATCTGCAATTTCATGATTATTCAAAGTGAAAACCGATCCAACAAATGTATTAAAAGCATCTGCCTTGATTGATTGGTCGGATACGATTTGACCATTAACCTCTAAATCGGGAATTAAGCGCTTAAAAGTTTAGCCAAATATTGACAAAACTGTAAAAATTTCTCAAATTAGAACCATTTTTTACTTAATTTTCTTCCTTTTTACAGCGAAATGGAGCTACCGCATCATTCTCATCATTACAGATGGTTTTGTATCGATTTTTCGAATTCGGATTTTTCTTAAGATTTCTCCAAATTTTTAACTTTTTTCTTCTGAAGATGCAATTGTGTAACTTTTTTTAATGGATGTTTCCTAAAAGGAACATGGGATATAATGGCTTTAGTTAAATTGGTAGAAAAAGCTTCATAAAAATCGTCAATGTTTACACAGTTTGAAAAAACATCAGGCCAGCTTATTATGGATAAATTACGAATAATCGAGTTAAAATCAGCTCATTTAAAGTCAAGGTTTCGTGTGTTATGATTTTCCTTAAGTTTTATAGGAATGGATATATTGAACTCGACTGAATCGTGATCACTAGATGCAAAAGGTGACGAATGTTGTATATCGAATATAGTCATTACGAGCAAAACTGAGCAAAAACTGAGCAAAAAACTAAATCCAGTATATTATTACCTAATGTTGGTTGACGTATGAACTGGTGTAATCCGACCTGATTCACAAAATCAAAATAATGTGGAGAGATACTATTTTCAGCAAGTAAGAAATGTTTGTTCCATTTTATTTCTTGAAAGTTAAAATCCCCCGATAATACGATGATCCTAGGAGTTTTACAAGACCATTCTAAATATTCGAGAAGTTGGTTGTTCATTTCATTATTCAACAGAGAACTTCTGTAACAAAGAACAAATCGATATTTTGTATTCAGAAAATATGTACATGAAAAAATATTACTTAAACGAGTGGCCTAGGAAAAGTGTTTTATTTATTTGAGAGATCGTTTAAATTTATTTTGAGTCCTCATATTCATTCTGAGATCTAGTTCAAGAAATTTTTAGAGACGATTTAACTGACTTTTATTTTGAGGAATCTTAACGTTGCTAAAGCAACATTTGAAAAACGCCGCGTCATGACTATACGTGCACATGAGGATGGCAAAGTAGGATAGTTTCTGGGGAAAATGATGCAGAGAGGCCAAAAATATATGAAAATCGAAAATTTTATTCAGAAGTCCTTCACATTTGACCAAAAACTGTACATTAACGTAGTTTTCATGATATCCTACATAGCTATTATATCAATTTTTGAGCTTTTTTCAGCCCCAGCTCACTAACTGACTTCCCCAAGATCAGCCATGCTGTGCATCTATGTTTTACAGAAAATTACGTGATGTCCGCAATGAAGGAACTCATAGAAATATAGGCTGGTAGGATATTTGGCCACACTAAAATATCCTTGAAAGTATGCAATTTCAATAATTGCGCCTGGCAAAAATTTACAACTTTTGTTATCCCTGCAGCCGCTCGTGTCCTCTAGATGCGGCTTGTTATGGAACAGTTCAAAAGTTACATTAACCGAATTTGATCCGATTTAAGTTCACCATAAGAAGTTGCTTTTATGTTCAGCATGATTAATTAATACAAGGTTATCAGGATTTCTATATGATTGTTTTAATATTCGTTTATATCGAACTCAAATGCAAGCAATTCAGAATCAAAATCTTTATTTGCACTGGAACTAATAAAAACAACTTTTTCTTCGAAGAAACGGCGCTTCCGTCCGACGTTTGTCCTGACGTACATAAATTGCTTTATTCTGTATTGTAATAATGCAAGAAATTATAATCAGTCAAATTTTATAAGGTAAACACGCAACTTTCTATAACGCTTTAGCTACTACCTTCGAATGGATGCGTCACACCGAGCGAAAGTATTTTCGTTAAAAATTCTAGACCCCTCTCTAATCTTTTCATGTCAAACAAACAAAACACTGTAAACCAATTAAGGACAAAATTAAGGCGGGCAAGCGAGCGGCTGCGCCGCCCCCTGCCCTGATCCTTACACGCACTGAGATGGAGGGACTATCACAAAAAGAAACTGCAAGCTGTCAACATTCACGACACATGTACCTACATAAATTATTTTTCACTAATAAGTAAAAACTATAACCTGTTACATTTTTCTGAGAGCTTTTCCACTAAATGTTTTCGGGGGCTACAGTAACCCCTTCTTTCTTATATACTGTAGGTCGCTAAATATCACTGTAGTTATTAAGCAAAGAAGAGTGTTTCAGTATTATTTTAGCGGCATAATTAATTCTCGTCTTTCAGCAGATCAATCAACTTGCAGATAAAAATCGCGCATTCAATTTATGTTAAGAAACGCCGCGAACTCCGGCATAGCTCAGTGGTAAAAAGTCCGCTTGCCGTCGAAGCAACCCGTGATCGATTCCTGCCGATAGCTTATTATTAAGCGCCAGCCACTTGCCCTCACTGAGCTGATCTGCTGAATTACAGTAAATCGTTTGTTTCGCTTACTGTAGCCGTTAACAAATTTACTGAAAAGCTCTCTAATAAATGAAGCAGACTATAATTAAATGCGTTGGTAGCAAAATTATTATTTATCTTAAATTTGAGTTCGTTTTCAAATATGCTCCAGTGTTGAAAATAATTAATATGAAAAATATTTTCAAATTGAATGAATTAAGCGTTGTTATGTAAGTTTGCGCCTCAATCATCATATGGTAACATGCAAGACTCTAACTGGATATATTTAAAAAATATGATAATTTCTTCTCACTGACCTGCGTGTTCTGAGGAGGCACCAATGGCTGCAGCCGCCAGAATTTTCGATTTTTAGGAACAATTGTAAAAGTATCCGTGTAACCATTTTAGCTCATTTTTGACTCAAAAGTCTCGAATTTTTGGCGCTTCGCGCCATGTGCACATTTTTTGACTATGCTTTGTTCAAGTTCTCGATTTTTTAAAAACTTCTAAATTTTTTATCTTTTTATGTTTAGAAAGAACAGGCATTGTCCGGAAAGTCTGAATACATTGTTTTTTTACGTGCACCCGACATATTTTAGTTAAAAAGGTACTTTTCGAAAATTTTTTTGGCCTGATCCCAAGAATTCCCATGCTGTACATGATACTCAACACCATCATCCAGGCAAACTGTTAAAGTGTAAAACAGTTTATTGCTGAAATTATGGAACATGAGACAAATTTTAAATTTTATGACAATTAAAATTCTAAATTCATTTTTCTGCTCTCTTATCAATACTCGTATTTACATATATTGAAGGAACGAACAATCTTCCCATAAGTTCTATGATAATGATAATCTTTTTTCAAGAGACTCGACTATCTGATTAAACGCTACGGAAATATTTATGAGATTTAATTAATCGTTTTCAGCATTAAATAGCAAGTAAAAATGTTATTTTGATCGGCATTAGAATAGCAAGTTAAAATGTTATCTTGTTATTCTACTTTTTATTTAATCTAATTGTTTAATTTTAATTTTAATTGATTTTAATACAAATTAAATGCTCATCGCAGTTTTTGTGAATTTAAGCATGTTTTTACCAATAGCTAAGCTGCGAAAAGCGAATAAGCAAGGTTTTGAGCACTTGGAAAGTTTTCCGACCGGAAACTCAGTTGGGGAAAACTAGGCGATTTTGCTAGAAGATATTCCAAGACTTCGTATTTAAGTCAAAAAAGTTAAGAGCAAACTAACCAACTCTTGAAAGAATGCTTTTTTACTTGGGAAAAACACTTATAGTCTTTTTCACATAACCTCGCGCAAAAATTTTAGGAATTTTTATCGACAGTAAGCCGAGGGAGTACGATAATTTTTTATCAGATCAATGATAAAATCGCAATCTGTCATCTTCGGAGATATTTTCAATATTTATGACTGAAGTTGCGTGAAGCAGACTACAGATATTTTATGAACCAAAACTCGGAAAATAGCCGATTTTCCATGTCTTGAGACTTTCTAAATGGAAATGAATCCGCCCTAATAACTTATTCACCTCCAGAATTCCTTATTTTTCTTGAAAATCGTGAAAAAGATGGCGTTTTAAGCGTCTTTAGCAATCTTTCAGCTTACCTGTGTCAAATTTTTTGCGTCATTTTTTGTCTATATTTTGTTGAACATACTCAAATTTTTAAAACATTATTTGAGTTTTTATATTTTTATTTTTTGCAAAGAAATAAAATCGGCAGAAATGCCTATGAATTGTGGTTTTAAACGAACATGGAGGGGGGAGGCGGACTCCTGGAATGAAAACTAATTTTAGAATCTAACACGGGTCCCTCAAAGAAAAGAATAAAAATCATCGAAGTTGGTCTAAACCATCGCAAAAATAGGTTTTTTCAGGTTAGGTGCTCTGAGCTACAAAATGCAAAATTTTACGGCGCTTGAATTTATTGTTTATCTATAATTTTGGCCTTTAACCCCGCTTAGAATCGCAAAAATTTGAGTTAGTCAGCATCCGAATTCGGGGAGGGTTAGGCCCTAAAATTTTTTAAAAAGTGCCTTCCTTGGGCTAAAAACGATGGGTACACGTCCAAAACACTGCTCTCTTGACGTTTCAGACAATGCTCGCTCGTTCTGAAACATAAAAACGTAAAAGAAATATTAAAAAAATTTTAAAAAGTGAGTAAATTGAACAAAATATTGTCAAAAAATGTGCCTATGGCGCTGAGCGCCGAAAAATTGAGATTTTTGAGCCAAAATAAGCTGCAAACGCCTATAAAGCACACCTGGGCGTTCGGGGGTAAGGTTTGAAGGAGGCATACCCCCCCCGAGAAACCAAAATAATCCCCAGAAACCAAAATACCCCCGCCGAAATTCAATTTTTAAATTTTTTTTGTTTTTTCGCAATTTTTGATGCCAATGGATAATGTTCGATGAGAAACATTGAAAAATGGTGTTTTTCGCCATGCCATCATATTTGAGGCCATTTTTTGACCTTTGAAAAGTTTGAACCCCAGAATTTCGGTGCCACCAACCTATGCTGAAAAGACTAATTTTTAGCAACTTTTACCAACTTTTACAAATAATCGACATTTCTGAGGGAAGAGAGTCGCAGCCATTTAGCGGGGAATCAGTTACCATTCTAAACGGTGAGGGCTCGAAACCCCCCGATCCCTCCAAGAACACGTATGGTTAGTTATGTAGATCTCTGCAAAACACAAAGACAAATACAAAGGCCAAAGTTAAGAAATCGTTTGTCGATTTAATGATGTGAAATCAGTTGTATCAATGGTTTTCAACGTTAATCTGTTCTGTTTTATTATGGAATAAAGTAAAAAATTTTTTGAAATTTTATGTGAAAATTTTCTTCACTATTACGAGTAGATAGTCGCCGTGTGCGCTCAAAAATGCCTTTATTTTTGCTTGTTTGCTAATAGTTCTCGAGATATTTGACCTTGATATTTTCGCCCCTCCCCCAAAGTGAAATCCTGGATATGGGCCCGGTCATAACACAAGGTGCATAATACAATTTAAAAAAATCTTAAATCTCTAAATATTAGCATTTCGACGTAAGAGTACAGAATTGGGTGTTTCTGGCGTCTTTGACCATGTTTATGCGTTTTCTGTCATATTTAAAATTTGCGTCGCTATAAAAATCGACGGAACGATACTTATTAGGCAGGTTAAAGCGCATATGTCGAGCAAAGCAAAAGCATTTCTGAATACTCAAACAAATTTATTATGTGGGGACTTCTGAACCGAAATTCTGGCTGGCTATGACTCCGAGCTGAAGGTAGAGTGTCTCGCGAGCGAAAAACTCAATTTCATCAGAAAACCGTCACCAAATTACTCCATTTAAAGCAGGGGCGGATTTAAGTGGGGGGCGGGGCGGCCGCTCCCCATTGGCCAAAAATACTTGGCGAGATAAAGAATGGATATACTATTTGCAATGATTTTTGCCCGTCAGTGACCATAATTTCTCAAATTTTTCGGCGCTATGCGCCGGATGATACCTCAAGAATGACATTTATTTGTTTTCTTGGCGAAGCCATTTTCTTTTCATGTAGGTTCCAAAACAAACAGTAGAAACAGCTATTTTTCCATAGTTTTCTTATATTTTTAATTAAAAATTTCGCATCAAATGCTATAAATACAGGAAATCAAGCAGTAAATCATGCTTCTAGACGTCTATCCGCCTCAATTTCACTAATTTTTCCGCCGCTTCGCGCCATATTTCTGTTAAAGTCAAAGAAATTTAACGATTTTTTTCGCACAAAATTGCCGAAAATTTTTAAATTTTAGAAAAATTATTGCGTCAAAAGTAATTTTATGTAAAAGTATATGGCCCAACCCAGAAAACCTACTACATTCTGAGGGAAATCAGGGATGTTAACTTTTTTTGGACTTCAAGGATTTCAGGACTTCAAGGTTTTGAGGGACTTTAGGGATTTCAGGGACTTTAGGGATTTCAGGGACTTCAGGGATTTCAGGGATTTCAGGGATTTCAGGGCTTTCAAGGACTTCAGGGATTTCAGGGTTTCAGGGATTTCAGGGACTTCAAAGCTTTCAGGGACTTTAGGGATTTCAGGGACTTTAGGGATTTCAGGGACTTCAGGGATTTCAGGGATTTAAGGGATTTCAGGGACTTCAGGGATTCCGAATCACGTTGTTTAATACTTTTGCGAAATCCAGAAAGTTTAATAAAGACTTGTGCGTTTAGTGTTGCTATTTTGTTTTTATTTTCTTCAAGGGTCCCCCAAAGGGAAAAAATTAAAACCTCGAAGTATACCAAAAAGACAGTCAAAACACGACTTTAAAATGGTAATATGTCAAGAGTTAGACTAGGATTTCGAAATTTCCTGAAGTCAAACTTGGACTCGATGTAGATTGATCAGTCATACAGATAGGTTAAATGATAGATTTTTATGTCCGATTTTGAAATCAATCAAAAGATTTTCCGATTTTTGTTAAATTTTTTCCATGCGCTTCTTTACATAGGTAATAACATTGTAAACGAAATAGCACACTGTAAGATCTAAATTATGTATGTTGGTTGCTTATTTTTTATTTGTATAAAAATCGATAGACAGGTCATTCTGATCGACCTCCTGATCGGAATATTCGCAAAATTGGACTCAATAAAATCGTGTGTAAATATGTGCTTATGACTTGTCTATCATGGTTTTCCAGGAGCTATTGTAAAAAAACGTGTTTTCCTTCATGACCCGTTGACCATTTGTTTTCACACATGTGCAATGCATCGCCCCACACCCGCATCAGTTGCTTCAGATGTCTTTTGGTCAGCTGCAGGTGAAGGTGCAAACTCACCCTTTGCTATAGCCGAGACGCTGTTTTAATTACACGGATATTATGGAGAGTGCTTAGCTTGCTTTAGATGCGTATACGTCAGCTGCGTCAAGTACATTCACACGACACAAGCTTACCACTTCGTGCATAGTATATAGCAAAAAGCCTGAACTCCCTGAAGTTCCTGAAATCCCAAATTTTTCTGAAATCCCTGATTTCCCTGAAATCCATCGAAAATGTGTAATACTCCAACTCGTTACAAGCTTGTAGTAGGTTTTCTGGGTTAACCCAAGTAGGTATACAATGTAAAACACCGAGAAAAACACAATTTCGCGCGTTAAGGTCAAATTTTTTGACCTATTTTTTCTGATTTTGGAAAAGTTGGGATACCGCCCACTTAGGAAAATCCTAGATCCGCCACTGATTTAAAGCTAATATCCAAATCATAATCGAGTGAAAATTTCACCCAATCATGCTGATATGCCATGGCCCATGCGGCACGGCACAGCCTCATTGTACCAACGAAGCTATAGCCTGTTTCACGCAAGTTTCCGAACCTATAGATACTTACTCATATTTTATGCAGCTTTCTAAAGCCGGTAGCTACACAACATCAAGGTATCATCATCAAAACCGCATCGGCCCTGATTTATGAAAATGTTACATACATACAATAAACCATTGTCACAAATTCCTATAAATTTGATTGATCCGCTTATTTAAATTATATTATACAAATGATTAATTTTTCCGCTTTCACAGTTTCATTCAAATCACTGCTTATTATAACGTTCAATCTTTGTGGCGATATGAGTATATTATACCTATACTCACGCATTTAAACATGGCATGCTCTCTTGCAATTTTATGTTTATCCATCAGTTTAGCATCTTTGAAGTAAATCGACCTGAAACTAATTTACCTAAGACAGTTATGCACAATCAGATAAATCGTTCATTCCCTTCTGCTTGACACAAGAATACAACAACATTCAAGAGGCAGGTACGCGCTATCTACCCTACTATATTTATATACTAGCACATCTTTTGCACCATGCACACAAATAGATATCGAATTTGAATTAAAGGCATTCTGCTTCATGCAAAATGCACGTGTCTAAACCATAGGTGGCGGCACTAAAGTTCTGGGAGTGCAAGATTTTTTCAAAGGTCAAAAAATGGCCTTAAAAGTGGTGGTATGGCGAAAAAAACACCATTTTTCAACGTTTCTAATCGAGCACTCATCCATTGGCATCAAAAAATTGCAGAAAAAACGAAAAAATTTTCTAAAATTGAAATGGGGGGAGGGCATTTTGCAGTTTCTGGGGTGGGGGGGGGGGGGTATTTTGGTTTTCTCGGGTGGGGGTGCATACCTTCGAACCTCCCCCCATGCCCAGGTATGGTCCAAACGCACAACAATCAACTAGGTATATGATTTCAGAAAAATATAACCCGAACAATTTCTGCAGCAATATAGAGAAATTAAACGGGCTTTCCGGAAAACTAAACATGCGAGAGAATTAAATTTCACAATTCGAGGAAAATAAAGATTTATGGGAAAATTTCCCATGCATTTTTCGGGTTTTTATCGACTTTTTAAACACACTAGACGCGATTTATAACGGAGCATTGATTGACAAGTAAAATCATTTGAATCAGCTTCATTAATATTCCCTTCGTCAGCGACCGGCTTCATTGAATATTAAGTTTATCGAGCGAACCCGAGTTCCGTACTTACACGCTTAAGGTTATGAACAATTTTTGTCAGATGAGTAAGGATACTTCGAAATTCGCTATGAGACCGGAGCAATAAAAATTATGGCCGCAAGTATGACACCATGCCATGTAAGTGAACTTAACCTACCATCGGCGGCTGACGCTGCCGAAGAAGGGTATCGTTCTATTTCAATGTGTTTCTGCTCGTGAAGAGCAGGATTAACACACACACAAAACATAGAGCGCTTTGCGAATCCAAACATGAGCGTTCGTCGACTTTTTCATTTATGCATATGATTAACTGGAAAAGCGACACTGCAAATTTATGCCGCTCTCTTTTTCCAATGGTTATTTTTTAAAGAAACTATTGTCGTAGATTGCACGTTACTGCTACATAAACAAAAAACTTCGGGATTATCTCGAGCTTCGCAGATTAAAGTTGGAGATTATCTGAGCGCGACATCGAGATTCATATTGCAACTGGTTTAATCTGATCAGGAGCTCGCGCTCAGCTATAATACTCTGCATTAAGGGAAGTTTAGTACCGAGCTCGCGATTTTCTTCAGCATTAGATATTGCGACCCGGGCCCTGTAGAATACAATCCTTGTCATATTATAAAGTTGAAAACACTTTTGTATGTAGTTACTTTTTAAGTTTTTTAAGAGCTGAGCCGAGCAAATGAAAGCCAGACTACAGTCCGTTTCCCGGAACCCATTGTCTGTTTCCAAAGGCGGATCCAGGATTTTCCTATGGGGGCGGTACCCCTATGAGGGGGCGGAACCTCGACTTGGGCGGAAAAATTAGCCGTTTTAAGCCGAAAATCAAGCTGAAAATCGCTCAAAAATCCTTAATTTTGCGCACTGTTTTGAGCCAATGGGGGGCCGCCCTTTAAATCCGCCCCTGTCTGTTTCACATAAAGTGTATGTGCATAAATCTTAAGAATTTTCATTATCGTTAATTTAATTTTCTGTGCAGTTTACAATGCCCTCTATTTGTGACACGATCAGAAAAAAGAAAGAAAAAACATTAATAAGTAAGCGAAATGAAATCAATCGTTGTAAAGTGACTGCAGAAATGTGCTTAGCTTAAATTGTGTTACTTTTGGTGAGCTTAGTGATTTACAACTATAGTCTGTTTCACATGAGTTTGGGCATGAATTTCAAGAATTTTTTTGAAAGTTAGTCGACGAATGGAACAAAAAGACGCAATCAGTAGGCTCATTGTCGGACATAGTTTTGAAATTCGCGTTTACGACAATTGGGTGAAAGACATTTGGGTGAATGACAATTGAGTGAATAACAATTGGGTGAAGTGAAAGACAGCTGGGATGTACTTATGACGCTTTTAAAAACTATTATAGTCTGTTTCATTTTAAGTTTGAGGTCTTCTTCTGAATTTAATTCGCACGAATCAGGCTACAAAAATGGTTTAAACTTTCGATGCAGTAATGCGCTTTGGCAATGGCAAGCTTCTCACCGTAACTCGATATACTCTAGAATATCACAACACAACTATACTATTAGTTTAAAACACTTTTGTAGGTACTTTAAATTTTTTCAAAAACCTCAAAGCTAAAATGAAATGGACTATAGCACTGCAGTTTTAACAGTAACTTTGAAATCCTTTCGTTCTTGCCTTGAAAGATCTTCTATATTTGCTGAAATAGCAAAGAGAAAATGCTCCGATGGAACAAAAGAGACGAATTTTGGATTGTGGATTATTAAGGATGTAAAAGGAACAAACTAGGAAAAAGCTCCTAATGCCTGAAGTCGTAAAATCTATTGAACATCATACTTTCTCTAAGCAACGCAAAAATCGAAGTATATTCTGCGGTCTGCAGATTGAATTAAACTGTTGAACCAAAAAACCGATTGAAAAAGCAGCAACTTAGCTACGCTGATGCATTCAAGACAATCAAAGAAAGTGTTGGTTTAAAGCAGTAGGAAACACATAAGCTTACGTGAAACAGACTACATGCAGGTACGCTTGCATGCCCGTTACGATTGTGTATACTAACCAATAGACTTCGAGGTTTCTTTGACATAATGGTCATGATAACAAAATAAAAACCAGGAAATACATTTGCAGTTACTGTTGCCATTCTTGCGGTTTTCTTTTGAATTTTATCCTCATAAATTAGGCTACAACAATGGTATAAAATTTTAATGCAGTAATGCGGTTTGACGATAGCAAACTCCTTACTATAACTGTATATACTGTTGAATATTAAAAGTAGAGGTTAGTTTTAAACAATTTTGCAGGCACTTTAAATTTTTCAAAAACTTTAAAGCTTAATGAAACGGGCTATAGTTTCTATCAATAACGATAGAGGAAGCAAGTCAGCGTTACAATCTGCAAGAAATTTACAACAGGTAAACATTTTAGATTATGTTCATGCATTCTCATGTGAAGCATTAAAAATCATTTAAAGAAGGTTACACTTTTTTAGAGGCCGCAGAATATACTTCGATTTTTTTCGATGCAAAATCTGATTTTTAACACATTTTGCGACTTTAGGCATTTACATAGGTAGCTTTTTCCTATTCCTCTCCTTTTACATCCTTAAATCCACAATCCCAAGTATATTGTCTTTTATGTTCCATCGGAGCATTTTTCTTTGCTTGTACCCTACGTTTAATTAGCATGATTTGAGTAAATCGTTCAGTAAACACATACGGCTAACATGATAAAATAATGACAGCAGTCCAAGAACGCGGAAAAGAATATTGTTCTGAATATCAGCATCATCTTTTTTTAAACAAGATAACCTTACCTTATTTGAACAGATCAATGATTTTTAGCATAAACTTTACGCAACTACTGGGTGTTAGGAACACTTACGCTCAGATTCGTAATCCTGTCGTTACGTGGGACATTTTAAAAACAAAATTAAGCTTCTGCAACGCCCTGAAACTAAATTTAATCTTCAGTTTGAAGTTTGCATAACTACTGGATGTAAAGAAAACATACAGTCGAATTGGTAATCCTGACCTTAAGGAAGATATTTTGAAAAAATTAATGTTTCGCTACGCTCTGAAAGTTAAATGAATTTGTAGTGTAAACTACACAACAATAAATGAATAGTGCAAACTTTACACAACTACTGCGTGGAGAGAAAATTAACAGTCAGATTCATAATTCTGACGTTACGTAGAACATTTTGAAAAAAGGCTTCAGCAAGGCTCTAGACCTAAAGTTCATTTGCAGTTAGCAAACTTTACACAAGTACCGAGTGTCAAGAAGATTTTAGTCGGATTCGTAATTCTGATATTACTCGGATATTATGATCAACATTTATGAAAGAATTATGTCTCCACAATGACATAAACACCAATATTAAATGTAAATCATTTTACACCGCCACTGTTTAGTAAAAGCAAACGCGCGCAGCTGACGTATCACGTTTAATTCCTGGTGCATTTTTAGACTTGAGGGCATGTCCAGACTCATAACCGGAGGAGTTGGCCGAAGAAAAAGATAGAAACACGTTTAACACACCCAATCGTGGACTTTACACCTCCCGAAAAATCTGAATATTTATGTAAATAAATACAATTTGCTGTGACGTATTACCCCTTTAGAAAGTACTTTATTTTTATTTTATTCGACCTATTCCGACTTCTAAATGGAGAATTTAGCGAACAAAAACGGTCAAAAATGTATTTTCCACCATCCACCACATTGTAAACTTTTAAAAATCTGACGTAACTCTCTATTGAGTGTAAAGAAGTTCTGTTTGAATCAGTTTGTAGCCTTTTAATCGTAGTACGTTTGTGTGCGGAAATATTCTATTCCGCAAAATATTTGAGATATTTACCGATCAAAATAGGGATAAAACACGCTTTTTCACCCATTTTACACCGCTAATTTCGAACTTTACACCCTCGTAAATAAATCATTATTCCCTTTATTCAACGCGGTTTCCCACAGCATCTAGCCCTTTGAGTACTTTATTTCTGTTTCTTTCAATTTATCTCGACTTATAAGCGGAAAAATTGGCAAAGAAATCTTCGGCAAAATCTGTTTTTAAGCCATTCACTAGAGTGTAAAGTCCATACTTCAAGATCTAACTCCGTATTGAGTGTACAAAAGTTTACTGGTAAGCATAAAGTAGCCCTTATACAGCAGTACATTTCTATCAGAAAAAAATCCTTGGGACTCATAACCGGAGTTGTTGGCAGACGTAAACAAGTCGATAACTCGATTAAAATATGTTTTTCAACCCCAAATTTTCACACTCTTTACACTCCTATTCGAGAACTGATGCGAAATTTAAAAAAAAACAAAAAAGTTAACGTCTAGAAAATTATTTCCTCTACAAATCTATGCCATTGAATGGTATAAGTCATTTATACTGAGTTGTCTACAAGCCTTACGAGAAAAAGCGACAAAATTTGATATATCTTATAACGTTACGCCAAATTTTACACGTTCTTTATACAGTCGGTGTTGAGTATAAAGAAAAACAAAAAACACCGACAGCAAATTTTTATTGTCTCTCTTAAGAAAAAAACTGCTCATATGTATGTTGGAGGTACCCAAGTATATTATAGGTACGCGCTTAAGCGGTACCTATGATACAGACCAAAGTCAAGCTGCCTACAAATGGCTTATGTTTTAGCCAAGGCATAACAAGCTACGGTCGTCGTTTTGATTCATGCACTTTAATTCAAACCTTTGAAGAGCTCTAAAACGTAGGAGGTGGTGCAAAAATCTTTCGACGCTTTGGCTATAAAATCATTTTTTGATCATAATATTTAGCCACAAATTTATATGAATTTTTTCGATATTTTTTAATCATTTTATGTGTTAGAAAGATAGCACATCGTCAGAAACGCCAAAAAGGACATTTTTGACCCGATCTACGGTTTTTAGCCCAAAAAGGCATTTCGAAAATTTAGCTCATTTATCGTAATTTGTTCTTTTTAGTTTCGATTTCTAACAGAGCTATACAAGTCCCTACATATACATATTTGTTTGTTTAGCCCTTGTTAACCCTTGACTCAGTAGCCGTAGTCTGTTTCCTTTATTCGAGTAAATTTTTTAAAGGCTACAGTAAGCGACACAAGACGAATTACTGTAATTCGGCAGATCAGCTTAGTGAGGGCGTGTGTTTGGCAGTCTTCCATTTTCAATGCACTAATCCGCCCATATAAATTTAATTTAGGCATTCTTCAATGCTGGGACATATACTACAGTAAGTGCGCTGAATAAAAAGCTATCGGCTGGAATGGAATCCGGGTTGCTTCGACGACAAGCAGACGTTTTACCACTGAGCTATGCGAGAGTTGGCGGCGTTTCTTAACATGTTAGTCTATTGCGTTTATAGCGTCAACTTAGGAAAAGCTGAATGCGTGATTTTTATCTGTAAGTTGATTGATCTGCTGGAAGACGAGAATAAATTATGACGCGAAAATGTTGTTGAAAAACCCTTCTTTGCTACGTAGCTACAGTGAGATATAGCGACCTACAGTATAAAAGAAAGAAGGGATTACTGTAGTCCCCGAAAAGATTTACTGAAAAAGCTCTCGGATAAATGAAACAGACTATAGTACAGTTTTGTTTACTGGCATGTCAATACATAAAAATGCACGCATCCACCTGCTTATTTCCTTTGATTGTATTCAATAAAAACGCGTAGGTAGCTAGTGTAACAATTTACGATCATAAACTGCACGGAACTTCTATGGGTCAAGCCCAAAATTTTTTTTGCAAAGTGCCCTTTTTTGGGCTCAAATTGATGAGAATGCGTCAAAAACACTGCTTTGGCCACTTATAAAGCATTTTGCGGGCCTCCAGCCTGAAATTGAAGTATTTTCAACCAATTGCATCTACAGTTCGATCAGTTTCACCCAATTGTCTTTCACCGAACTGTCGTTTACCCAACTATCGCATTTCCACCCAATTGTCTTTCACCCATTTATCGGGATTCCTTAAAATTTATGCCCAAACTTGTGTGAAACATACCATAATCTCATTTGTTGAGCGAAGGCAGAACCTTAGAGAAGATAATGATTTTCAAGTAGTGCTCCTTGGCAGTATTTTGACATTTATTAATGACCGTGAGCATAGGTGGGCAGCACCGAGATTCTGGGGGGGGGTGAAAAAGCTTTTCAAAGGTCAAAAAATGGTCTTAAAAGTGGTCGTATGGCGGAAAAAACACCATTTTTCGACGTTTCTCATCGGAGCACTATCCAATGGCATCAAAAAATCGCTAGAAAAGCAAAAAGCAATAAAAAAAATTTCAGAATCTGAATTCTGAGGTGGTATTTTGATTTCTGAGGGGTATTTCAACTTCTGAGGTGGGGGTGCATACCCCCAAACCCCCACGCCTATATGTGACTGTGAGGTGCCAAACAATAAAATAATATTATAGGTGAATGAGAGAAAGCAGCAAATTCTGAAAAGAGCAAATAAAGAATAATCAGATGTTGTAAGACAATCGACATGTATTTCTAGACAATTTTTTTGCATATTATTCATCAGTTATTTTGCAAATGGCGAGCGAAGCTACCCATTTGTAAAAAGATTGCTCTAGCAAATGGGGCAGCGAAGCGCCTGAATTATTTCGCACGCTTTAAAAATTTTTAATTTTTTCAACATTAAAGACTTTTCGTGATTAGAGAAAATGCGTACATATGTTCATATGTCTTAATCGTGAGCTAGAACTCTCAATCCGGCGCTAATTAGCGCATTTCTCCAATGCGATATTCGATTGATCAATATTTCGCGATTCACACGAAAAATGAAGACGATCGTCTTTTTCCCGTCAATGATTTGTCAGTTTGCTTGCATTAATCCTTCTCGTAAAGCAACGCAAAGATTTCCCTGTTCCATGGCTTCGCATCTTACAAAACGATTGTTATACTCGTAAATAGACTTTTTTTACCGAACAAGGTTTTTTACCGAACAAGGGATCATAAATAAAAGGGCGGACTTTGAGAAATATTAAAATATGGCTGCCTTCACATTAGAACACAACTTATTGCGTTTTCTAAAATCAGAATCGCTTCCTACTCAACCCTTTATTTTGTGCCCTTAACCGACTATTTACCATTCATTCATGGATAGAATTAAATAAGCACTTATGTTATCTATATACGCTGTATAGGTATACCTATTCAAAAATTTTTGATTGGCTTTTTTCCTTATTCCGGAATTACCTACGTTGTTTTGGCAGCCGCCTGCCTCGCTTGATGACAGATAATTTGCCATAGAAATAAAATCTCCGGAATGTAAGTACACCTATCTACCTACTCAAGGCGGTTGGTGGGGTTGGCAAAAATACGGCGGTGTTTTATTTTAAAACGGGGCAGCCTTATTCTTTTTCAAGCACCGTCGACCTTTCCACGAGTCGTTCTTGACGCTTTTATTTAGGTCAACCTTTTTAAAAAATCGACGTATATATAAATGGATAATCGATGATCACGATCCATTACGGAATTGCAACACAAAAGTGTGCTTGGGAAGGAATTTCTTTTCAGACATTGTCAAGATTTTGAACGAAGGAACGATGCGACGATCTTTCGGCAACCTTACGTGCCGACCTGATTTTTTTCACCCGCCCTGTGGCAATTGGAAAATTAAATCAAATCACGACTCGGCCCCGAATTGCGGCGTGTTTAATTATATAGTAATTTGTATTGTCGGTCGGGAAATAATTGACTCGCCGAAAGTTTGGGTTTTGCATGAAAAATTTTTCGAGTCATGATTTTAACCATTATTTGTCGCTACCTATGGCTACTGGTTTATTCCGCGGTGGTCGTCGCCCAAGGGGAAAGAAGGGAAGCTAATCCAAGTGAGGGAGAGAGAAGAGTTTTTATCGCCGTAGGTACACCTGTCCTTCCAGTTCATGAATTTTCGCTGGCGATTATGACCCAGTACGTAATTTTATATTTCGGTGCATATTCTATAATTTCCTAAGCGGTCAATAATATGAATATGGGCAGCAGTGGTGGATTCAGGATTTTCCCGAGGGGGGGGGGGCGGTACCCCCTAAGGGGGGGGGGGGGCGGAACCCTGATTTGGGCGGAAAAAGTAGCTATTTTAAGCCGAAAATCGCTAAAAATCGCTCAAAAATCCTTAATTTTGCGCATTATTTCGGGTCAATTGGGGGCGGCCGCCCTCCCCCGCCCCCCTCAATCCGCCCCTAATGGGCAGCGCCTCCTGTATCGGATCCACGGGGAACAAAAAAATTTGCAGGTCGAAAAAGTAGCGAAAAAATTTATGATTGGGACGAAAACATGATTAGGTATCGTTATGGCACCAGTCGCGTTAGAGCACCAATCGTCTCGTTATAGCACTTTGTATCATTATAGCACTTTGTCTCGTTAGAGCACTAGTGTGTCGCGTTATAGCACCTATGAGTCTCGTTAGAGCACTAACATGTCGCGTTAGAGCACCAAAATTGTCTTACCAAAATTGTCTTACACGAAAATGACGGAGTTTACGTTATTAATGTACATATGCATAAAAATATGCAAATTTTTGTCGCTCAAAAAATTATTAAACGAAAAATTACAGAAAATGTTGTACGTGATTTAAATAGCGTGAAATTTCAATATTGACACGCTGAACCAAATCGGCATCATTTGGTAGGCCATTGTACGTATTAATAAAAACCTGCCCAGCGTTTGCAATTTTTTAGACTGAGATGCAAAAAAGCACAAGTAGACTTGGGAAAATCCGGAAATGTGAAATTATATGTCTTTTTAACATTTTTAGTCAAAATTTTTGAAACTTTATTGTTGATAGTATATAATCATGTAGTTCTTCAAACAACGAAAAACGGACGACGTAAAACTCAGAAAATGATAAAAGAATTAGCTTTAAAAACAGACACTTCGCGAAATCTGGAACTTCAGCTCTCCTTATTACATGCAATTTCCGATTGTATTTTCCGTATTTAATGCAAAAAACGGACAAGTACAGCTAAATAATGTTTAATACGCGTTTTATAATATAGATACGTAACATTTTTTATTAACAGAAATACAGATAAAGGTACATTTTACTAAGCTAAAAGATACGTAACATTTTTTTATTAACATAAATGCAGATAAAGGTACATTTTACTAAGCTAAAAGCTACTGAACAAGCAGTCAAAATGAATGAGCAATCGCTTTTATACGATTACTGTTCGATTTTATGGATAACACATGTTTCTTTTGTTTGTTAAATGTTCTGGCACAACATGCCTATTGTTGCTGCCTATTTATGTTTACTTATGACGTTTTCCAGGTCAAACTGTACGCTGTGACGACGTCAGGCAAATTGCTCTAACGAGATATTTTTGGGTCAATCCGTTCGAGTGCTCTAACGAGACACAGAAGTGCCATAACGGGACACCTGAGTGCTCTAACGAGACATTTAGTGCCATAACGCGACTGGTGCTATAACGATACAAAGTGCTCTAACGATACTGCTCAAAAGTGCTCTAACGAGACTTTACCGAAAACACCATTTTTTGTCGATTCGCTTCTCATGAAACGTTATCCACCGACATCGAGAAATAGCGGAAAACTGCGAAAAAAATTATCTGGGGTTCTTTCGAATTTCGGATGGTTTTTCGGATCCTGGTAGTCCGGGCGAGGGCCACGTTCGGGAAATCGGATCGCCAAATTCTATAGTACCCCCCCCAAATAATGACAGATTCCCGAACTAAATTTTGTTTCGCGATTTATTCGCACTTTTGTCTCGTCCATACCCCCTACCCCCGAATTTGGTCACTGCTCATGGTAAAGGCCTCTCGAGCTTATGAGCGATCATCGACTCGCAGGAACATATATCAAATGATTACCTACAGTAATAATGGAAAATGCACAGACTCAAATTAATCGGGCGATAATTGTTTCTTACGGGTTGCTTTAATTTAGTTCATTGTCATATCGTTTTGTGTAAAATTAATTTCTTCGCGCATAAACCAAAAATTATTTTGTATGCATTTCTTTGCAAAATCGCAAGTTTTTGTAATGTAGGACTGCATAATTAATTAGTTAACGCCCATAAATGCGTCCGATGTCTGAAAACATTTGTCAACTAATTTCACACTTTTGAACCCTTTTGTGGAACCTATTGTAACAATTTGTTTCGAAAAACCTCTAAATTTTCTAATTCGTAGCTTAATCCCAATTATCAGCGTTTTTTTACAAAACAATTCTATTGGATTTGAGGCAAAACGTTCACAATTGTTCAATTCTTATTACTTTTATTCCATGGTCAAATTATTGTACTTCTTCATTGAACGGACACGAGAAATTTTGGCCGAAGCGGCCTCCGATCAGGCCATGAAATGATCCAAATATTCAAATTGTGTTTTTAAGGATGCAATGGTCGGATTGTGTTTCAAAAGCGCATAGCCGAAGACGAGACGGACTATGGTAATTTTTTGAATTCGACCAGCTTCACCGAAATGGATTGCGCCGTCAAATGTTATCAGCGCGTTCCTGGCTGCCGATCGGTCCGATTCGACCACACGAACAAAATTTGCATGTATGGTACTGTGAATCCGACCGAGTGCACCGCTGTTTTCAATGAGGACGATAAGGAAGATGAGCAAAAACGGATGGTCATTATGTATTGCGTCAGATGTCTAGACAGAAGTGAGCGTATCCATAGCCACACTAGGGCCTCGGGCATGCATGCACACAGGGATGGATAAGAGGGGGTATTACCACGCTTGGGCGCGAAAGGGGTCTGGGATTGGGAGTCTGGACTCCACCAGAATCTATACACCCCCCTCCCCCAAAAATCGGTGGACCCCCAGAATTAATATTTTGGCGCTATTTTCGACAATTTGTCCCCATCGGATCCCCGCCCCCAAATTTTGTAGCTGCTCCTGCACAGGTGGTGATCCAAACATGTACGTGGGGGGGTTTGAGGAGGGTTGTACCTATTGGTGGGTGGCACCAAAGTTCTGAGGGGAGGGGGTTAAAGATTTTTTCAAAGGTGAATAATGGCCTTAAAAATGGTGATATGGCGGGAAAACACTATTTTTCAACGTTTCTCATCGAGCACTATCCATTGGCATCAAAAAATTGCGCAAAAACAAGAGAAATTTTCAAAAATTGAATTCTAGAGAGAAGGGGTATTTTGGTTTGTGGGGGTATTTTGCTTTCTGGGGATGCATACCCCCCAACCCCCACGCCCAGATATGGTTGTACCCCTTCCCCCAAAAAGTTGAAACACCCCCCACCGCAGATTACTGTAGACCCCAGAATTCTATTTTTAGTAACATTTTTGGCGATTTACCCCATGCTGACCCCTTAGAATTTTGGTGCTGCCCATCGGTGGTAGTATCCTCCGCTGAAGGAAGCAAAAGTTACCTCAAAAACTGGGACGGGGTGCGATATTTCAAAGGTCGAAAAATGATCCTAAAAATATAGGTATGGCGAAAAAAACACCGTTTGTCAACGTTTCTCATTGAGCACTATCCATTGTCATCAAAAGATTGCGAAAAAAACAAAAAAAAAATTCAAACATTGAATTCTGGGGGAAGTATTTTGATTTCTGGGGGGATATTCGGCCTTCTGCGAGGTGCATACCCAACCCCCATGCTCACGTGTGTTTAGGGGTATAGACCTGACGTGTTCTGGGGGAGGGGGTAGAGGAGGATTTTGACCCCCAGAATGGCAACTGACTCTCGCAAAATAGCTGCGGCCTTCGACCCGTGGGGGTTGGGGGGTACGCACTCCCTCCCAGAAGTTGAAATACCCCCTCGCCAGAAATCAAAATACCCCCCCAGAATTCAAATTTTGAAAATTTTTGCTTTTTAGCGATTTTTGATGCCATTTGATAGTGCTCAATAAGAAAGGTCGAAAAATGGTGTTTTATTTCTGGGGGGTATTTCAACTTCTGGGGGGAGCATACCCCCAAACCCCCACGCCCATGTGTGGTTGGGACCCCCTTCCCCCCAAAATTCGAAAAAATCAGAAAAATATGACTTTTTAAACGCTATTTTGTGCTATTTTTTGGTCTTTTTGGGCTTATTCACCCAAAAATGGTGTTGTTTCCCAAAATAGGACGGCCAGCTACGTGCCTGTCACAACCAAGATGCAAATTAAATTATTATGCTTAATTTGGTTTTTTAGACGGTTTTCTCGATGCAAGGCGATAAGTTGGTTCAGAAGCAGACTCCGGTCAACGACGGAGACCTGCCTTCGACTATCACTCGTTACATCGAAAATGACCAACTGATAGCCGTAAGTTTTTTTCACACTTTTTGGCCCTTATTTTTAGGATGGGCGCGGCCAAAAATTTTTTGGAACATTAAAGTTAGCATATTTCCTTACGTTGCGCCTAATGGCGTTTGACCCAAAACGGCCAAAACACGCCAGAAACGGCCAAAAAATTCGATTTTTTCCAAAAATCGGGGGAGGGTCAAAAATTTTCTGGCCTTTGAGTATAAAACATGTAAATTCGAATTGTTGTTATTTGACGCTTTTTTCGGCAGTGTAAACTGGTGCATCGTCGGCGTGATGGCGTGATCCGTGGAAGTGAAGCCAATTTTTTCACTTTTTTCGGAAAATACTGTCTTAGGCGAAAAGCGCGGGAAAACTTTTGTTATCCATAATATCGAAGCGAGTGGAAATGAAATTATGATAATTGGGCTTTTATTAGAAAAAAAGAAGTTGGCTAGGCGCCAGAATTAAATTTTTGAGGATTTTGTTAGCCATCTCTAAGTTTTTCGATGTCGTTGACAGCTTAAAACACGGGTTTTAACAAACGCTTAACTAGACATGCATAGCATCGGAATTTTAGTAGCTGTGAAATTTCGAAGTGCCTTTTTGGGCTCCAAAATGGTAGATACGCGCCATAAACGTCGTTTTTGGCGGTTCCGGCAATGCTCCATCTTTCAAAAGCCTGGAAATATTTAAAAAATTTGAAAAGACTTGGAAAAATATTAATAAATTGAAGAAAATTTAGACAAAAACTGGGCTTATGGCGCGAAGCGCCGAAAATTTTATGCTTTTGAGCAGTCGTATATCCTGGTTTCGGCCAAGGGGGTGGACCATACATGTGCAACATGGCGATTCTGGGGGGTCTGGCCCAAAAATATTTAAAAAAAGCCTTTTTTGGCTGAAAAACGATGGGTACACGTCGAAAACACTGTTTTTCACATTTCAGTGCTCGCTCTATCTATAACATAAAAACATATGAAAGAATCTCAAAAAAAAATTAAATAAATTGTGTGAATTGAACGAAATATAGTCAAAAAATGTGCAATTTGAGATTTTGAAGCAAAATATGAGCTAAAAACCAATTTTCACAAAAAAATTGACAATTCTGGGGAATCGCAGCTATTTTGCGGGGTGTCAGTTGCAATTCTGGGGGGCTTCAAACCTCTCCCCACCCTTCATCCCCTGTAAGAACACGTTCGGGACTGGCTCAACGTAAATTGGTCTGTATCTCGAAAAATTTGTCAGCATAGCTTGCAAAAACCGCATTCTTCGACGTTGTTCGACATATCTATGCATCTAAATGATAAAATTCGAACTTTTTGTGAAAAAATTTTTTACTCAGAAGGCTATAAAAGGTGTCATTTTTTGGTCGCGCTTGAACCATAATGATGGGAAATACTTCACATCCAGCGCGAAGCGCCGAAAAAATTGAAGATTTTACGACACAGACATTCGATTTCGCTATCTTACCCAGGCACGTATTTCTGGGGGGAATGGACGGGGATTCGGACCCGTCCGGAATTCAGGAAAATCGGAGAAAAAGGACTTTTGAAACGTTATTTTGTGCTATTTTTTGCCTTTTGAGCTTATCCCCCTAAAATTGGTGTTGGTCCTCAAAAATAGGACGGCTAGCTACGTGCCTGATCTTACCGTGCGCTTTGTTACTTTCGAATTTTTTTTTAGCCAAGGGAGGGCCCGCGCCCCCCTAAATACAGCTCTGCTAACAGCATCTTTTTACTATTTTTTGGAAACTTTCGGGAAATCGCGAATTCTAAGGGTCGAAGGAATTTGTGGGGGAGGGTTGAAAATTTTTCTGAGGAGAGGTGAACCCCCTACCCCAAGACCATTTATACGTGCATGCGGTAAAATTTAGATTTTTTATTATTCCAAAAATTGGAGTTCATTATTCCCCCTCCCTCGTCAGGAATGGCCGGGCTTCCCCTCCAAAAATTTCGAGTCGTTACATGTATCGTTTTTGGCCATAATTAATTTTAGACCTTTCGAACTCCTTATTTCGTGTATATCCGGCATTTTAGAAAAATTTGAATTTTTTAAAACTTTTCTTTTAAATTGTTTCTCACTGTTATTTGGCTTTTTAGGGATTTATCGTACATATGTCAGGACATTATAGTGTATAGAAGATTTTAAAAAATTAAATGCAAACTAAAAAAATTTTAAATAAATCAAAAAATAAATAGATTAAAATTTAAATTTGAAAAATTAATTAAAAATTAAGTAATAATTAATTAATTGTAAAATAATGAAAAAAGTGTGACGTAGAGAATTTACAGAATCTTAAGATTTTAACGGGCCTATGATGGGCCGATAATTTAATTTTAAAAAGGTCCACGAAACACCATGTTTTGACCTTCTCAACAATTTTGTCCACTGACGTAACAAAATCGCAATAAAACTGAAAATTTCCGGAAATTCCTGGGGTCAGTCTAAAGGGCCTTTTGGTTTATAAGGACCTAATCAAAGCCAGCTGTCACACGTGTAGTTTAGAAAGCAGCAAAGGAAAAGGAAAAAAATTTCCAACTGAAAATGAGACAAAATCGAAAGTAAAAGCGAATTGAATTTTTTCGCACGAATTATGACGTTTTTATGTATATATTCGTAATTATTAAATAATTTAATAATAATTTGGAAAAAATTGAAATTAATACCGATCATTACTTTATCTATAATAATTAAATTATTAAATAAGCATCTTCAATCAGTGGCGGATCTAGGATTTTCCCTAGGGGGCGGTACCCTGACTTGGGCGGAAAAATTAGCCGTTTCAACCCGAAAATCGCTAAAAATTGCTCAAAAAATGCTTAATTTTGCGCACTATTTTGGGCCATCCCCCGCCCCCCCCTAAATCCCTGTCTTCAATCATTTATATACACCGCGGCAGATGGTTTTATTTTATTTTATTTTTATTTTATTTTATATTTTATTTATTTTTTATTTTATTTTTAATTTTATTCCGAGGTCTTTTTAATCCGAATCAAAAAAAGCAAAACATATATTGAGGATTTAATGTAGGCTTCGTCCGAATTCTAGTAGGTCAGTCATATTGTGTAAAACAATTTCAGAAATGGGCAACAACAAAACTTGGGGTATGATGGAGCTAAATCGCGGAAAGGTGCTCGAAAAATCTAAATTTTGCGGTCTACCAGATTCTGGGGTCTAACCATTAATATTGAAGGAGGGAGAATCGCCCATTCAAAGTTCCCCCATCCCCCAAAGTTGGAAACTTTTTGACATTTACCTTGTTTTTGAAAAAGCGTGCTTTTTTGGCCATTTCTATGAATGCGTTTTTGCCAAAAATTGGAGTCCTCTACCCTCCTCCCATCCTAAAATTGACCTTTACCCACACAGAATTTCGAGCCATTACATGCATAGCTCTAACCATTTCCGAAAAATCGAATTTACGGAAATTAAAATCGCCAAAAAGGTACTTTCCCGCCCCATACAGAATTTGAAAGAACCTTGAAATTTAATTTTTGAAAATTTTAGTCTTTTAACGATTACTCTTTGTTTGGACTTTGAAAGTTTCCGGATCTAACCCAGAGGGACACCCGCTCCGGAATTCGGGTCATGCCGCTTATACGTGGGCAGCGAAAAATTCTAGGGGAGGTCAGGATGGGTAAAATTACCAAAAATCTTACTAAAAATAAAATTCGGGGATCTACAGTAATGTGGGAGTTTCCACTTCTTGGGAGGGGGTTCAAGCCCGCCTCCAACCCCTTTCCCCCACACCCATGTGTGGTGGTCATGCCCGTGCAAGGTTCTTTCCCTTTATTTAGAAACTGGGATTTTTTCAAGAATGGATTTCCTAAAATTTTAAAATCCTAATTCTTTCAGTAAAGATTTCAGTTTTGTGTGGGGTGTAATAGATAGGAGATACAGTCGATGCTTTTAAATGAGCACTCGGATAGTAGACACTACCGTTTAATGAACACCCATCTTTTCGGTCTCAGCCAAACTGTTTTGCCTTATCACAGTTAAAAACCCGCTTAATGAGCACTCAGTTAACGGATAATAAATACGGCCCCATAAGACCGTGGCTATATGACAATGTGCTAATGACCGCGGTTAGTGAACACTTGCTTAGAACTTATGACTAAATGAAACTGAAAAATATGACCTAGGGCGCAAGCGTTTGCTAAAAATTGGAAAAGTGTAAAATATCAGTCTTTTTACGCGGATGGGGACGGTTATACATACATGCATGCACATAGCCACCATTGAAGGGTCCAAAACAGACATGCACGTGGTAAGAAGGTTTGGAGCACACGTGGGTGCAGCGGTATGCATCCCCAGAAGGCCGAATACCCCCCCCCCGAAATCAAAATACCCCCAGATTCAATTTTTGAATTTTTTTGTTGTTTTTTCGCATTTTTAATGCCAATGGGTATTACTCGATGAGAAACGTTGAAAGATTGTTTTTTCGCCATACCACTATTTTAAATACCTTTTTTGACCTTTGAAAAATCTTGCACCCCCATACCACAAACTGTGTAATAAAGTGGCCTTAGCGCACGCTACATTAGCGCTTCTAACGCTTTTAATGCCATTTTGGCCCAAAAAGGTGAATTTTTAAGCCCCTCCCCCTCAGACTGGTTGACCACCACACTTGGGCTTGGGGTGGGTATTTACACCTGAGAAACCAAAATACCCCCTCCAGAATTCAATTTTTGAAAATTCTTTTCTGTTTTTTTCTCGCAATTTTTGATGCCAATGGATAGTGCTCGATGAGGAACGTTGAAAAATGGTGTTTTTTCGCCATACCACTATTTTAGAGGCTATTTTTTTTACCTCTTGAAAAATATTGCACCCCCTAGAATGTCGGTGCCACCTACCTATGCTGATAACCCCCAGATCGAACATGCTGCGCATATGCGGTCCGAAAGTTACACTTCGGCAGTTCAGGTCCAAAATAGTGTATTTTCAAGCAGTCGAATGAGAATAGCCAAAATCGCAATTTACTGTTGCAAAACCCTCTGATTCCCCTTTCCAGAGTACAAATTCTCAGGCTGCGTGACCTTGTGCATCTATGGGAACGAATAACTGACGTAGGCAGCAAGAAAATTCTGGGGGGGGGGTGCAAGATTTTTCAAAGGTCAAAAAATTGCCTTAAAAATGGTGGTTTGGCGAAAAAACACCATTTTTCGACGTTTCTCATCGAGCACTATCCATTGGCATCGAAAAATTGCGAAAAAAACGGAAAAAAAATTTTAAAAATTGAATTCTGGTAGGGTATTTTGATTTCTGGGGGGTATTTTTTTGGTTTCTCGGGGGTTGCATACCCCCACGCCCAGGTGTGGGGGATCCCGTTAAAGATCTGCCCAACCAAAATCTGCTGTCTCCAATCCCCAATGACTGAAATTAAATAAAAGAAAATAAAACAAAAATTACAATAAAATAAAAATAATGGACGGTTATAAAATAAAATAAAAGAAATGCTTATGATAAAAAAATGAATTATAATAAAACAAAATGAGAAACAAATAAATAAAATATTTTGAAATGCATGGTTATACTGACCTTCCTTCGGTTTACACTTCATTAATTGTTCAGCGTTGCGTGTGCAGCGACGTCGAAGCGATCCGCACTTATGCTCGTGCCCAAAAGTGATTGAGCGTCTGTCGCTTCCAGAATGATAAATTATTTGAATAAATTATCTTAATTGATTTTTTAATCAGCTTCCTTATCGCCCGAGGATCTTGCGTGTACATTATTATCGCATTATTTTAAAATTTACTATTTATCAATGGCAGATGCTCTTTTCTGTTAAAGCGGTCATTTGTGCCGTCTTCCGATTCAAAATCGCTCTGTTTATCGATTGGCTTGTTTTAATTAGGTACACAATGATCGGCGCATTTTCTATTCTGCTCATTATTTGTGTGTATGAATGTCGACATTAATACAGCGTCGTCTATCGGCTTTTTTCCATGTGATTTGATCGGTTCAAAATTATCGCTTCTGATAGTCGCTACTTTGGTTTTACCATTTATCTTTGCGTTTAATAAAATTCCTGCATGCAATCAAACGTAAATATGGAAAATTTTAGGACCAGGCATGTATCTCTGGGGGGAATGGAGGGGTTCGGGCGGACCCCCCCGAAATTCAGAAAACTCGGACTTTTTATACATTATTTTGTGCTCTTTTTAGGCTTAAGCCCGCTTCAGAAGTAAAAATCGCCGACACTTTTTCCCGGTTCAGAAGTGCCCCGATTTTTAGTCGGCGATATCGCCGACTTTCCTGATTTTTGTCGGCGATATCGCCGATTCTTACGACTTTCCCGATTTTTGTAGGCGATATCGCCGACTCTTTACGATTTTCCCGATTTTTAGTCGGCAATATCGCCGACTTCCCCGATTTTTATCGGCGATGTCGCCGACTAAAATCGTAAGAATAAGGAACCCATCCTATTTTTCTACAATATCGCCGATTTTTGGTGCATTGAAGTATTGTGCTAGGTATGCTGTTGCCTACTTTGGCACTTAGCTGTTCATGCAGATCATCGTAAAGTACATAAATAGGTACCACCAATCTAGGTGCCTGACTACATAACAAATCCTACTGATTAACACATATTACGTACTTTTGGCTGCGAGTACGGAACAACTTATACTGCTTTCTATCTTACGTCATGAATTTTAATTAGCCGAGATACTCAACTGACTTTTCTGCACACATCTCGACACTGTGCTATTACATATTTGTATATACGTACAACGTACCAACAAGTCCAATGGGGCCAAAATGCCAAAAATCGCATTAAACATTGAATTCCGAACTCAATTGATTTTTAGGGGACTTTCAGATTCTGGGGGCCCAGAGCATTCGTGGGCAGCACGAAGATTCTGGGAAGTGTAAGAATTTTTAGAAGGTCAAAAAATGGTCTTAAGAATGGTGGTAGGGCGAAAAAGCACCATTTTTCGATATTTCTCATCAAGCGCTATCCATTGGCATCAAAAAATCGCGAAAAAATGCTTAAACAGATCGAAAATCGATTTCTGGGAGGTATTCTGGTTTTCCTGTTGTGTATTTTGCCTTCTGGCGGTGCATACACCCAAACCCCCCACGCCCACGTGTGGCTCAGAGCCTCCAGACCATAGATGCATAAGCAAGGTCAATCTAGGGGGTCAGCCGGTACCATAAGGTCGAAATTTTTTTCGGTTTCTAGGGCCAAAAACGACTGAAAAAGTGCTAGAAAAGTCAAATTAACGCCAATTGTACCACAATTCATGATTAAGAACGAAATTCAGACACTTGTTAAAAATTGCAATTTTTATCACCTTTTGTCCTTATTTCTGCCAGATTTTTCCCGGAAAATTTCTGACTTGGCCGCAGACATGCACAGTAAAAAATTTCTGGGGGAGGGGTGGAAAGCAAAAATTTTTTCTGGAGTCCTGTTTGGGCTAAAAACAAAGGGTACGCGTTAAAAATTATGTATGTACCTATTGCCGGCTTTCCTCCAATGAGCAGCCACTTTATCGTAGTGGAGGGGTTTGAGTGCCTCAATGAAGTTAACTGAGAGGCCAGACTAAGAGCTGCTCCCCAGGGCTTGAGTGGCTACTGGGCATGTCTGGCGGTTGGTGGCCGTCAGAAGTTGGCAGGGTGAGCCCATTAAGGGATCACTAGGGGCCCTGCTGGGACCCTAACTGTCAACTTGCTGAGTTTGTCAGCCATGAACCAACTCACTGTTCTATAACCATGATGGAGTTATTAGAGACCGGCCCTCAGTATCCGGCAGACGAGGGTTCTAAAATCTCCGGAGACCCAGCCAGCACTGTGTCGTTGCAAGGCAATGTTGGTGGTCATGCTACTTGCAGCCCAACTAGTGGTGTGTTGTCACAGGGCATCACTGGTGGTCAAGCTACTTGTGGCTCCTCAGTTGCCATAGGGAACCAGGTGGCAGTTGAGGGCGATGCTACTGGAACACCTGCGAAAGGGACTCCTTTGGAGAACCTTTCGGAGAAACTGGGCTCCATAAATTTGCGCAAGCAACTCACTGGGGCCCAGAAACGAAAACTTCGTAAGCAGGCTCGTGCTGCCAGAGCCCTCCAGGGATCTGGCACTAACCTGCCCGAAGTTACAGGTTCTGATTCGAGCAGGGGCACTGGGCAGAATACTGCTCAGGAGGACCCAGCTCCCTCAGAATCTAGGGCAATTAGTAGTGGGGGAGCACAGCAAGCAATTGCTGTTGCACACCCAACTCCTAAGCCCAACAAACAGGCCAAGCGGCGACATCCTAAGGATGACACGCCCACTAGCCTGACACAGCCAGCTAAAAGGTCTAAAAAACCTTCTAGTTATAAAGCAGCAGTTGAGGAATCACTGAAAGTTGGTATTGTCGACTTCAGCAGCGAAGGCGGCATTCCAGCTGATAAGCTTGATACACTCACAGCTGTCTTAACTACAGCCTTGGATCAGGTCGCAAGCACTAGCAAGACCCCTCCAAGGTTTCACTCTTCTGGCCTGTCACATGGCGTTTTTTATATGACATGTGCAGATCAGTTCACTCTGGATTGGCTGAAGAATACCTTAGCTAATCTCGATCCACCTTGGGAAGGAGCTGATCTGCGCGTTTGCAGCAAATCAGAACTTCCCAAGTTGACCAAGTTCACAGTGTTTTTCCCTGGCTTAGCTGACAGGGACTCTGTGTTTTCCAGACTGCAGAACCAGAACCCTGGTTTGTGCACTGGCCTTTGGAGAATCTACAAACGGGAGGAAAAAGAAGGTCAAACCTTCTTTGTCCTGGGAGTGGACCATCCATCGGTCCAGGTGCTTAAGCAGCTGGACTTCAGGCCTTATTTCAAACTTGGGCGTGTCACTTTGATGACACATACCAAGTTGGAATAAGCGCATAATTTGTACATAGATTAGGATGGTTGGTACTAGTACTCTCCCATCCCAATCAGTACTGGAATTATTCCAGATCAACTTGCAGCATAGCCAAGGTGCGACTGGTGTACTTAGTCGCTGCCTAGCAAAACTGCAGACAAAACTAGCGTTGATCCAGGAGCCTTGGATCTATAAGAACAAGGTATGTGGATTAAATGATAAACTATATACTGTGTTAGTAGGGACTGTGGTACAAGGACCAAGGGCTTGCGTGCTTGTCTCACGGAAACTTAACCCAGTGCTCCTCCAACAATTCAGCAACCGTGACATGGTGTCTGTTGAGTTAAGTTATAAAAGTGCAGGGCACTGGCGTAACATCATTGTTACATCAGCATACCTGCCTTTTGACTCTCCTCATTTACCTCCAGGTAGAGCTTTTTCTCTTCTGGTTGACTACTGCAGTAAAAGCAGATACCACTAATTATTGGGTGTGACGCCAATGCTCACCACAACTTGTGGGGCAGCAGCGATACCAATAAACGTGGGACTGCACTTGCTGAATATTTAGCCTCAACCAATTTAATTTTATTAAATAGGGGAAGCGAACCTACATTTGTTGTGGCAAAGAGACAGGAGGTTATTGATCTAACCTTATGTTCTCTCGACCTCACTAATGATATTAGAAACTGGCATGTCTCACAAGAGGAGTCTCTATCTGACCACAGACAGATACGCTTCTCTTTACATGCTGATTCCTTTTCTTCTAGGTTGTACAGGAATCCAAGGTCCACTAATTGGGCTCTTTTTAAGCAGCACCTTAGTAGTCGCTTGGGTTCTTGGGCTCCTAGTTGCTCAACAAAAGAGGACGTAGAGGGTGCTGTTGACTTTGTACAGCAAGCACTTACATCCTCATATGAGAACTCCTGCACATTACAGAGGGAAAAGAGCAAACCTATTCCCTGGTGGAATAGGGAGCTCCAAGACCTCCGTAAGAAAAGTAGGAGAGCTTGGAATCAAGCGAAATTATCTCAATCAATTTCCGATTGGGCTGATTACCGCAAGGTTCGACAGGAGTATAAGCATCTTATACGCATTAGAAAGCAATTGTGCTGGCAGGACTACTGCTCCAACATTGGAAAAATGTCGGATGCTGCTAGGCTTCGCCGCATTTTATGTAAACCTCAAGTAGGTGAAGTTGGCTCATTAAAACTACCTTCGGGTCAGTATACACTCAACCGAAGGGAAACCCTGCTTCACCTTCTTGACACTCACTTTCCTGGCAGCTTTGCAGTTGGAAATGAGGCATATCTGGACACATTGGGCCCAACCAGTTTTTCTGGCTTTGGTGACCAAGTTCTGGCCTGCAGGGTGATAACACCTGATAAGGTTCAAGCTGGGCTAAAGTCCTTCGAACCCTACAAGACTCCAGGGGTTGATGGCATTTTTCCAGCTCTTTTGCAGGAAGGACTGGACGTGCTGGTGAGACCCCTAGTGAATGTAAATGTAGCAGCCCCTAACGTCTACAGAATCGACGTAGGAACCGGATACATTACCTTCGAGATTTACCTAGGTACGTAGGTACTTAAGTCTACGCTTAGTGCTGGCCCCGATCGCGCAGCTCTAAGGCTTTCGATCTTTGGACCCTTACAGACCTTACGGCTTCGATCCCCTCAGCCCTAATATTGCTGGCTGCTTCTATGTCGGGTGATCTCAGCAGCTACGCCCTAAGACCTAAGGCTACCTACCTAGTCTCGGTATTTGCCGCGGAGGTCAGTTGACCTATCTCAAGCTCAAGTTGTAATTTAACTTATTTTCAATCAGTGCCTGATTCGAAATGTTTTGGTTCCTAATTTGTGTAGCACGCTGAACTATGAAAACGACAACAACGAGCTCTATGCTGATCAATCATCTCTAAAGATTAGATAATAGTTTTGATCAATTTTTAGGCTTGAGACATAAATTATGATTTTCGAATGGAAAAGACTATCATACGGAATTTACCTATCAGTCCACTAGATGGGTGGAAGTCCTCGACGAAGGGATGATGGCCGACCAAACCCTCGGTATATCCGAAACCACTGGGTTGGTTTTCTAAGATTTTATTCAACGAATAACACACGGCCTATAGCCGGGAAAACAAATACGCAAAAGAAAAATGACTATGTACAGTCGAGAATAACCGGCCAACGAAAAACCGAACAAGCCAAAAAACTAACACGACCTTCAATACAGTGGCCTCAAGGGCCATTACAGTAAATTAAAAACAACGGTCAATTTAACATAATACTGAAATGACTTTTATCTCAGATCGAACATTCTCGATTCACGTAAGCGGTATGCATTAAACAATTACTATTATCATACACTTAGCTCTACGATACCGGACAAGTATCTAAATGTTTTTTATTATTGAAAATTTGGGAAAATAATGGGAAGACCGAAGGCATAGCCCACAGTACACTATCATAGATAGCTACTAGTATTGGCTATGTTATGGCTATTGCGAACTGCTAAGGCAGGTTCGCCTACACGTGTAACTCTCGCAGTTACATGAATATTTATCAAAGATGCCTAGCACTTGGCTATGTTCCAATAGCCTGGCGGCAAGTAAAGGTCATCTTTATCCCTAAGCCAGGGCATAGTTCCTATGACCTGGCAAAATCCTTCAGACCAATTAGTCTTTCCTCCTTCTTACTGAAGTGTATGGAAAGATTAATTGATCGCTTTATAAGAGATGGTCCCTTGCTGGAACATCCTTTACATGTTACACAACATGCGTATCAGTGTGGAAAGTCTGTTGATACGGCCCTTCATGAACTAGTTTCTAGAATTGAACGGGCATTAGACAACAAACAATTCACACTAGGCGTTTTTCTGGACATTGAAGGGGCATTTGACAATACAACCTTCAATGCTATCTGCAAAGCAGCATCCAATCATGGCATACATCAGACCATTGTTAAATGGATTGATGCTATGCTAAGATTTCGCCATATCATGACTGACTCTTATGGAGACAGCATGATCTTTACTACCACAAAAGGCTGTCCACAAGGAGGTGTACTATCTCCTTTGCTGTGGTGCCTTGTGGTGAAGACGAACTTTTGCAGAATTTGCAAAAGTCTGGCCTCTACAGTCAAGGATATGCTGATGATTTGGCAATCCTTGTTACTGGAAGGTTCCTTGACACCATTTCCTCACTTATGGAAAGTGGTTTAGCCAAGGTGGAACAGTGGTGTCACCATAATGGTCTATCTGTGAACCCACAGAAAACCGAAATGGTGCTATTCACTCATAAACGGAAACTTGATGGGTTTAAACCACCAATTTTCTATGGTATGCCACTACAACGTGCAAACCAGGTCAAATTTTTGGGACTTATTTTGGACCAAAAATTAAACTGGCGCAATCATGTAGAGGTCAAATGTCAGAAGGCTGTTAATGCATTCTGGCAATGTCGTAGAGCTGTTAGGGAAATCCTGGGGTCTATCACCACGAGTCATGCGATGGCTTTTCGTGTCTGTGATTAGACCCATGATCACCTATGCTGCACTAATCTGGTGGCCTCGTGCACACTTGTCTACTGTGAAATGTCAGCTTAATCATTTACATAGAATGGCTTGCCTCAGCATTTGTAGTGCCATGTGCACCACACCGACTGCAGCCATGGAAGTCTTGCTGGACCTGCCTCCCCTGCATATCTTTGTGGAGGGTTGTGCAAGGGCAGCGGCATATCGACTAAACATAGCTGGCAGTTGGAATGCAAAGGCAAGGTTGTAGGTCACAATGCTGTTTGGGCTAAGGCCATTAGGCCAGTGCTCAAAATGCCAAGTGACTTCATTGTACCAAAATTTATTTTTGGTAGACTTTATACCATTCAGTTTCCCACTAGGGATGACTGGGAAAAATCTAGAGTGGATATTCTCTCGCCTCCTGGAATTGTCTGCTACACTGATGGATCACGCTTTGTGAATACCTCAGGCGCGGGCATCTATTTCCAGAACTTAAAACAGATGCGGTATTTTACCTTAGGCAGTATGTGTACTGTCTTTCAGGCAGAAATACTTGCTATTTTGCAATGCTGCCGTAGCAGAGAATTGATGGCCCTCAGAAATGAGAACATCTTTATTTGCTCTGACAGTCAATCTGCTCTGAAGTCACTTCTATCTCCAAAAGTGTCTTCAAAGTTAGTTCTCGAGTGTGTTCTTGCTTTGCAAGAACTCTCGCAGTATAACAATGTCAAATTATTATGGGTCCCAGGTCACTGCGGCATTGAGGGCAATGAATTTGCGGATCATGCTGCAAAAATGGGATCAGCACGTAAACATGTTGGCCCAGAACCGGTAGTTGCTGTCTCCAGAGCTGTTGCTAAGGCTGACATCAACAGCTGGGTCAGGGAACAACATGTTCAATATTGGAGTGAGCAAAAGACTTGTCGTCAGGCCAGATCCTTTATGGAGAGGCCATGCAAGAAAATAGCCAGCTCCTTGATCAGCTTAGGTCGTAAGCTGCTTAAGACAGTAATAGGTCTCTTAACTGGACACTGTCCCCTCAACAGACACCTATGTACTATTGGGGTTTCTGACAACCCCAAATGCGCTAAATGTCTGCTCACAGAAGAGGATTAGTAGTGAATACCTGCTACCCTGGGGGTACAATCACACCCAGGCGTGGGAGGTTTGGGGGGTATGCAGCCCCCAGAAACCAAAATACCCCCCCCCAGAAATCAAAATACCCCCCCAGAATTCAATTTTTGAAAATCTTTTCGTTGTTTTCGCAATTTTTTGATGCCAATGGATAGTGCTTGATGAGAAACGTCGAAAAATGGTGTTTTTATCGCCATACCACCATTTTTAAGGCCATTTTTCGACCTTCAAAAAAATCTTGCACCCCCCAGAATTTTCTTGCTGCCCACGTATGGGTACAATGATGAAGCGATGCTTGCTAAGTGCACATGCACTAGATACGAAATTATGACGATATTACGATCGCAAGTCTGACGTCATTATACCCCCGGAGGCGAGCCGCGTTACCTACATTAATCGGCTTATGCGCCCCTTTCCCACCCCAAAATTAACATATCCAGGGGGAGGGGTCTATGAATTTGCCCCCGGATCAGGATTAACGGACAAATCAATTTTTAGGTCGCATTGCACTAAAATTATGTACATACACGTTTAACGACCACTAAGCTTTCTGATTTCGGATCAGGATTATCGGATAAATCGATTTTTAGGTCGCATTACGCTAAAATTATGTACATAACACCACTAAGCTTTATGGCCCGAGGATCAGGATTAGGGGATTAGGATTAGCACTAAAATTATGTACATACACGTTTAAAGACCACTTAGCTATGCGCCCCCTTCTCGCCAAAAATTAGGGGAGGGGTTCATGAATCGGCCCCCTGGATCGAGATTATGGGATAAAGTAATTTTGTTATATTGTGCTAAAATTATGTACATACACCGCTAAGCTTTTATAGCCCCCGGATCGAGATTTGCAATTGTGCTAAAATTATGTACTTACACGTTTAATGACTACTAAGCTTTTTGACCCCCGGATTATCGGAGAAATAAAATTTACGGTCACAGTGCGCTAAAATTATGTACGCGTGATGCTTGCGACTAATTATATGCGCAACCCCCGATTTGGATAAAAATTAAAATTATGGGCGTGGAAATCTAAACTCCCAAGAATCGGTAGACTCCCAGAACGTGCGAAAAATGTTCATAAGGTCAAAAAGCACAGATAACACAAATTTAAATTACAATGAATAGAAATGCATTAAATAACGCCTATCTAAAAGAAAATTACAGTCCGCAAATTAAATTATTTACTGTGTAGGATAACGCTAAATATGCACGCATGTAATATCTAAATATATAAATTTTTATTCTACTGATTTAAATATATATATATATATATATTGGTACGTTGCTCTACGTACATAATATAAGTAAATATCAGCGAATATTAAAAATATTCTTATGATTTGCCGAGTAGTAAAAAACTATAGTAATTACTATAAAAAATTTATGATTGCGTACGACAGCAAATTTTAAGGTCCGAATTCCGTAAGAATGATAAAAATTATTTAATGCTTCAAATTCTATAATTATGCTTATATTTAATCAAATAGATTAGTTACTTTATTTATTTCCTGTTTTTCGAAGCTAAAAGTTTTCGTTACCTCCCAGTTTTTCAATAATGGCCACCACAATTTCGCCTAATTGGTGCTGGGCATTCGAAATTTATGGCGAAGCATCCACCAAATTCTGGTACTGCCGACTCATTAGATTGACGAAGTCGTTCCAAGTAGACACCAAGCAGTAAACGTTATCCCAAATTGTAAAATCGTAGCGCTTATCCTGAGGCTCGTTCATTTTCGAATAGTACCAGAAAAAAGCGCAAAGCGGAGTAGTAATGCAAAACGGAAGTTATAGCTGAATAAAATAAAACTTTTTTCTGTTTACTCAAAAAAACTTAAACAACGGAGCTAGGGTCATAGTTTTTAATGCATGCTACATAAAATAAGATAGATAAGAAGATCGAAAGAAACTGACGTAATTGCGAAAAAATTTTAAATGGTACATGATTACTCTTTTAAGCTTGCCAAGATCAAAAAGAGAACATGTAATTTTTGTCAGAAAGGGTTTTATATGTCACGCAAAAAAACCTAAAAAACGGATCTAGGGTCATGGAATGCGCGCTACATAAAATAAGATAGATGATAAGATCGAAAGAAGCTGACATAATTGCGAAAAAAATTAAAGTGTTCATTAGTTTCTTCAAAAGCATTGATGCTTCAGGCAGTTTTCATATTTTATAAACAAGGTCATGTTGACTCAAAATCGTGAGGCAACCGTTGTAATTTTGGAAAACGAGCTAAACGTTGACACATTATTAGCTGTTTCATTGTCTCTTTATTTAGTAGATAAGAAATAATGTATCAATGCCTGCATGTGTTGCGTTCACTATAGCAGTACAAATAAGCGATGGTAGCTATATTTGCAGAAAAAATGATGAATTAAAAATTGCATGCATTTATACAAGCGATAAAATGCAGATCTAAATCAATACGAGCTATATCTAGTCTAGTACTGCATTTTTCTCGAAGGATTATCAAGGCCCGTTAAGAAAACAGTATATTCTTTGGTAAAATTCCCAATCGCCTTAAGCTAAGCGTTTTAACAACAAAATTTGAGGAAGACGAATTTTTACTAATAACTTTCTCATTGGAAGATGTAGTATGCTTCTTCAGCAGGGGGCCATCAATATAATAAAAATAAACAAAATACGAATTAAGGCAATTAATACAAAGAAATTGTGAACGTCATGCTGGGAAAGTAGTAAATAGGGCATAATTTTTATTCAAAATAGTGCCTGTTCACTAATTCATCAATTAGAGGCGTGTAAGCATACAAGGGCAGCGATCAAACTCTGGGGGTTCTGCTTAAGGCATAAGAAAATACAAAAAAATAACTGCCCGCACAGTGCACCGCCCAGCTACCCAGTGTGCGTAAGTGTGCAGTGCACTGTGCAACACAGTGCAGTTTAATAATCGCACATTGTGGCACATTAGTGCACAAAGTGGATGCAAAGTACCTATTCTCTGGAGCTGTACCGGGTCCTAGAAGCTATTATCACTTTTAGAATGTTATCTTTTTCATGTGAATAATCTTAAGTTCATTATCATGACATTGTCACTTTCTTCACCTAGTTTTTTTACTTTTCAGCTAAGTAATGGAACATTGCACAGTAAAGTGAGTGATACATACGATCGTGCAATCAGCCATACATTTCATAGACGCAGGTATAACACCTTTTGATAATTTATCTTGTTAATCGAAAATCTTTAGCTTTCAATATCTTTTTAGCATATCATTGTAGTCTTGGACTGACGTTGTTTCTCGACTGTTTGGAATTTCACTCGTATCTTCATTATCATCTTGCCTTTCTTGTAATTCATCAGACAGGATATCGGCATTTTTACTGATAAGTTTCTTGAATAGATGCTTTCGAGAATTCCACGCCATCTTTATTGCTTCAGTACCCCCAAAGTTCAGCTTTGATTTAAAAAAGTCTGCCGTTGCAGACAGTTTTGTATCTAGATCACTTTCTTCCAACGCTTTTTGCAGGAAAACATGTTCATCATAATTTTCGTAAAGCTTTGACAAAAAAGCGTTGAAGAAGGGTGGGTTGCTCAGTTTTTCAGCAGTATCTGGAATAACTGCCATGTCTCGTACAGCATTCTCCATTATTGCCCGCCAGAATTCATTCTTCCAACCACTTTTGATATCAGGCTCATCATCACTATCCGAAATATTCTCTGATCTTTCTTCGTCCTCAGAACCCTCTTGGTCTTCCTCTTTCTCCTCTATTTCTCGTTTTTCCCGTTTGCCTTCTTCCTCACCTTCTTCTTCTGAAGTGACAGTTTTATCATCTTCTGTATCACTGTTTGCTGTATCCATTAAGGGGTGTAATAGCTGATGATGCCTCTTTAATGTAAAATTATTTGACAATGTTTTGTTGCACAGTGTGCATAGAACAACCATGTCTAACTCGGCCAAAGACACCAAATGACTGCCATATTCAGATCCGATGTTTTTATAAATACATGTTGCACATGTGCTGCACAGTGCGCAGCACACGTGCACACTGTGAGGTAATCAGGATCTAGCATTTGCTTGGGAGTTGGGATGGGACCTAGTGATGGCATAGTTCATTATATCTTTAGCAGACATATATACACTATTACCTCACAGTGTGCACGTGTGCTGCGCACTGTGCAGCACATGTGCAACACGTATTTATAAAAACATCGGATCTGAATATGGCAGTCATTTGGTGTCTTTGGCCGAGTTAGACATGGTTGTTCTATGCACACTGTGCAACAAAACATTGTCAAATAATTTTACATTAAAGAGGCATCATCAGCTATTACACCCCTTAATGGATACAGCAAACAGTGATACAGAAGATGATAAAACTGTCACTTCAGAAGAAGAAGGTGAGGAAGAAGGCAAACGGGAAAAACGAGAAATAGAGGAGAAAGAGGAAGACCAAGAGGGTTCTGAGGACGAAGAAAGATCAGAGAATATTTCGGATAGTGATGATGAGCCTGATATCAAAAGTGGTTGGAAGAATGAATTCTGGCGGGCAATAATGGAGAATGCTGTACGAGACATGGCAGTTATTCCAGATACTGCTGAAAAACTGAGCAACCCACCCTTCTTCAACGCTTTTTTGTCAAAGCTTTATGAAAATTATGATGAACATGTTTTCCTGCAAAAAGCGTTGGAAGAAAGTGATCTAGATACAAAACTGTCTGCAACGGCAGACTTTTTTAAATCAAAGCTGAACTTTGGGGGTACTGAAGCAATAAAGATGGCGTGGAATTCTCGAAAGCATCTATTCAAGAAACTTATCAGTAAAAATGCCGATATCCTGTCTGATGAATTACAAGAAAGGCAAGATGATAATGAAGATACGAGTGAAATTCCAAACAGTCGAGAAACAACGTCAGTCCAAGACTACAATGATATGCTAAAAAGATATTGAAAGCTAAAGATTTTCGATTAACAAGATAAATTATCAAAAGGTGTTATACCTGCGTCTATGAAATGTATGGCTGATTGCACGATCGTATGTATCACTCACTTTACTGTGCAATGTTCCATTACTTAGCTGAAAAGTAAAAAAACTAGGTGAAGAAAGTGACAATGTCATGATAATGAACTTAAGATTATTCACATGAAAAAGATAACATTCTAAAAGTGATAATAGCTTCTAGGACCCGGTACAGCTCCAGAGAATAGGTACTTTGCATCCACTTTGTGCACTAATGTGCCACAATGTGCGATTATTAAACTGCACTGTGTTGCACAGTGCACTGCACACTTACGCACACTGGGTAGCTGGGCGGTGCACTGTGCGGGCAGTTATTTTTTTGTATTTTCTTATGCCTTAAGCAGAACCCCCAGAGTTTGATCGCTGCCCTTGTATGCTTACACGCCTCTAATTGATGAATTAGTGAACAGGCACTATTTTGAATAAAAATTATGCCCTATTTACTACTTTCCCAGCATGACGTTCACAATTTCTTTGTATTAATTGCCTTAATTCGTATTTTGTTTATTTTTATTATATTGATGGCCCCCTGCTGAAGAAGCATACTACATCTTCCAATGAGAAAGTTATTAGTAAAAATTCGTCTTCCTCAAATTTTGTTGTTAAAACGCTTAGCTTAAGGCGATTGGGAATTTTACCAAAGAATATACTGTTTTCTTAACGGGCCTTGATAATCCTTCGAGAAAAATGCAGTACTAGACTAGATATAGCTCGTATTGATTTAGATCTGCATTTTATCGCTTGTATAAATGCATGCAATTTTTAATTCATCATTTTTTCTGCAAATATAGCTACCATCGCTTATTTGTACTGCTATAGTGAACGCAACACATGCAGGCATTGATACATTATTTCTTATCTACTAAATAAAGAGACAATGAAACAGCTAATAATGTGTCAACGTTTAGCTCGTTTTCCAAAATTACAACGGTTGCCTCACGATTTTGAGTCAACATGACCTTGTTTATAAAATATGAAAACTGCCTGAAGCATCAATGCTTTTGAAGAAACTAATGAACACTTTAATTTTTTCGCAATTATGTCAGCTTCTTTCGATCTTATCATCTATCTTATTTTATGTAGCGCGCATTCCATGACCCTAGATCCGTTTTTTAGGTTTTTTTGCGTGACATATAAAACCCTTTCTGACAAAAATTACATGTTCTCTTTTTGATCTTGGCAAGCTTAAAAGAGTAATCATGTACCATTTAAAATTTTTTCGCAATTACGTCAGTTTCTTTCGATCTTCTTATCTATCTTATTTTATGTAGCATGCATTAAAAACTATGACCCTAGCTCCGTTGTTTAAGTTTTTTTGAGTAAACAGAAAAAAGTTTTATTTTATTCAGCTATAACTTCCGTTTTGCATTACTACTCCGCTTTGCGCTTTTTTCTGGTACTATTCGAAAATGAACGAGCCTCAGGATAAGCGCTACGATTTTACAATTTGGGATAACGTTTACTGCTTGGTGTCTACTTGGAACGACTTCGTCAATCTAATGAGTCGGCAGTACCAGAATTTGGTGGATGCTTCGCCATAAATTTCGAATGCCCAGCACCAATTAGGCGAAATTGTGGTGGCCATTATTGAAAAACTGGGAGGTAACGAAAACTTTTAGCTTCGAAAAACAGGAAATAAATAAAGTAACTAATCTATTTGATTAAATATAAGCATAATTATAGAATTTGAAGCATTAAATAATTTTTATCATTCTTACGGAATTCGGACCTTAAAATTTGCTGTCGTACGCAATCATAAATTTTTTATAGTAATTACTATAGTTTTTTACTACTCGGCAAATCATAAGAATATTTTTAATATTCGCTGATATTTACTTATATTATGTACGTAGAGCAACGTACCAATATATATATATATATATATATATATTTAAATCAGTAGAATAAAAATTTATATATTTAGATATTACATGCGTGCATATTTAGCGTTATCCTACACAGTAAATAATTTAATTTGCGGACTGTAATTTTCTTTTAGATAGGCGTTATTTAATGCATTTCTATTCATTGTAATTTAAATTTGTGTTATCTGTGCTTTTTGACCTTATGAACATTTTTCGCACGTTCTGGGAGTCTACCGATTCTTGGGAGTTTAGATTTCCACGCCCATAATTTTAATTTTTATCCAAATCGGGGGTTGCGCATATAATTAGTCGCAAGCATCACGCGTACATAATTTTAGCGCACTGTGACCGTAAATTTTATTTCTCCGATAATCCGGGGGTCAAAAAGCTTAGTAGTCATTAAACGTGTAAGTACATAATTTTAGCACCATTGCAAATCTCGATCCGGGGGCTATAAAAGCTTAGCGGTGTATGTACATAATTTTAGCACAATATAACAAAATTACTTTATCCCATAATCTCGATCCAGGGGGCCGATTCATGAACCCCTCCCCTAATTTTTGGCGAGAAGGGGGCGCATAGCTAAGTGGTCTTTAAACGTGTATGTACATAATTTTAGTGCTAATCCTAATCCCCTAATCCTGATCCTCGGGCCATAAAGCTTAGTGGTGTTATGTACATAATTTTAGCGTAATGCGACCTAAAAATCGATTTATCCAATAATCCTGATCCGAAATCAGAAAGCTTAGTGGTCGTTAAACGTGTATGTACATAATTTTAGTGCAATGCGACCTAAAAATTGATTTGTCCGTTAATCCTGATCCGGGGGCAAATTCATAGACCCCTCCCCCTGGATATGTTAATTTTGGGGTGGGAAAGGGGCGGAAAGCCGATTAATGTAGGTAACGCGGCTCGCCTCCGGGGGTATAATGACGTCAGATTGCGATCGTAATACGTCGGCATAATTTCGTATCTAGTGCATGTGCACTTAGCAAGCATCCTTCATCATTATACCCCCAGGGTAGCGCGTATTTACTAGGTAGGATCCTGGTATCCACTTCCTTTGCCGTCTGCCCTGGGTTTGATGGGTTGAGAGCCAGGTTCTTCCATGCTCCACATACATTGAACCCTCGGCAGTTTTACTGGAGCTCTGTTGTCTCAACTTTTGTAGGGTTTATTACAGCCTCAAAAACGCCTGAATGCGACTGGCTCCGTCAAAAGTTTCCGTGCGGGTAGGCAATGGGCCTCTTAGGCCTGCGTGAAGGGCTTTCGCCCACCCTTTATCCGCTACTCTACTATTTTGCCGGCTTCTCCCTAGAGTCTTGATCGGTTTATAGTTCTGTTGTGTGTGCTGGTCATTATGTATAAACATAAGTATTGCCAACTTTCCTGATTTCAGTCGGCGATATCCCGATTCTTACGATTTTCCGATATTCAGTCGGCGATATCGCCGACTTTCCTGATCTTTCGTCGGCGATGTCGCCGACTTTCCCGATTTTTGTCGGCGATATCGACGACTTTCCCGACTGAATCGGTAAAATCGGCGATATGTAGAAGAAATTAGAACTTTTTTCGTTAGGTCGGACTAACCGGACTTAGTCCGCCTAAAAAAGGACTAGTCCTTTTCCGGATTAACGGGCTAAAAAAGACTAGGACTATAGTCCAAAGACTAAAGGACTTAGTCCGGACTATAGTACTTGCTACTTCTTAGTCGGACTTTTGCCAACGCTACCCCCAGATTGGTCACGCTGTGCATACATCTATGGTCTAGCTAAGCCCAGAATGGAAAATGAAAGCCAAAAATATTTAAAAATCGAAAATTCTAAACAAACGTGGATGAAGTCGGCTAGAAACTTTAGTATTAAATTAATGCATCGGCTTCGGCTGCTAGTTCTTTAGGGGATAAAAATCGCAATGTACAAACCAAAATTTACGCTTTTCTATAGTTTGTTTCATTTATCTGAGAGCTTTTTCAGCGAATCTTTTTCGAGGTTACAGTAACTCTATCTTCCCTACTTACTGCGGTAATTTTAGTGATCACTGTAAGCTACATAGGAAAGAAGGGTTTTTCAATAAAAATTCCTACATCATAATTAATTCTCGTCTTCCAGCAGATCATGCAACGTGCTGATGGAATCCGCGAATTAAGCTTGTCATAAATCGACCGTTAATCACAAAAGAATAGCATTTTGAAAAATCGCTGAAAACTTCTGCCTAGTGTAGTAATAGAACGTCTTATTGTCGTCGAAGCAACACGGGTTCGATTCCAACCGCAAGATTTTTATTTAACGCACTTACTGTAGTATGTCACAGCAATGTTTAGATGCTTGAACTGAGTCGACATAACGCACGGTTTAGTGCATCGAAAATGAACGAATAAGCTGCCTTTCGCCCTCACTCAACTTTTCTGTTTACTTACAGTACAATTACCAACTTAGGCGTACTGTAATCTTCTAAAAAGGTTTACTGAAAAACCTTTCGAATAAATGAAATTGACATGTGTTAAAGTACATCTGTTTTTAGTAACGTACTGTAGCACTTATTTTTCATTATGCAATTTCTTATACTCTTACAAATAAGTGAGTGAACGTACATATACTGAAAATTATTTATGAAGCCCATGCTCGAACCCGAGTTTCCTGTGTGTTAAAGTATGTGCACCCATAAAGCATAGGCACATGGTAGAAATTCATGCAAAAAAAAGAAAACTAAATTTCATGTGTTGAATTGAAAACAACCAGGGAATACTAATAAACATTTGAAAAGGAAAAGACCAATATTTGTCTGTTTTACATAAATATTTAGAATTTTCATCAACAATAACCCGGCAGATTACGATAATTATAGATCAGATCAATATTTAAGATAATTGCCAAAACGCTATTGTGGCGTATTGATGTGGCGATGAGTCCTTCCCAGCCTTAGGGACTCCCCTGCTTAACGTGTCGCTATGTCGTTTTAATATTGCCATTATTAAACTAATCCCTAGCAAACGGCTGCCCCTTTTGCTTCAAAAATAGGTCGATAAATTGATGTTCAACATGCTACAGATCTTCGGCAACAGAAATTATATAGTGTGTTTCTCGCATTTTTGTCATAAATTTAAAAAAAGTATGTCCGTCAATAAGCCGACAAATTGTGATTATAGCATTGATTTCATATATGATTATCGTAATCCGTCGGCTTACTTTCGAAAACATTCTTAAAATTCGTGCCCAAACTTATGTGAAACAAACTATAAGTCTTATAAAAAACATCAAAATATCGTTAAAGAGCGCTAATAAAAAAAAATTATTGATCTTTTGTTTGCTAAGCTTGTTTGAGTTTTTTCTTCAATCTAAGTTTGCCTTCACTCTACAATTTAAATAAGTTAATCCTTATTTTTTAATTAATCACGCTCTATAAAATGTATAATGTCAGTTCCATTAGGTTTACATTGAATCACTTCATTCGGCTCATTTTGCTAATCTTGCCTTATTTTCCCGCTCCTTTGACAGTTAGAGGGCATTTTAAACTACGCAAATAATAAATTAAAGTCTGCCCGCATTTGTAAACAAATACGAAAAGTTCCACATAAAATTATCACTAAAAATAGAGGTATCTGAAATCGTGTCAGCCTTTATAAAAGCCGTGCGTTTGCTGCTTTCATATGTTTCACATTGTGTCGCACGCACGTTGCTTTACATCAAGAGCATTCGCCACGGTTGATACTTTAGATACAAAAGTAATTTTGAGGCAGCCTACCGTAACATAATTTAGCATTGTGAATCTTCGTATGCCTATCAGTAGCTATGCATAGTATCCTGTTTGTTACTTCAGTTAAAACCGTTTTCGCAATCAATTAGAATTGATTCGAAATTTGTGATTAATGCACAAGGTTTGGTGAAATTCACTATACATGAAATGTCTGCACGTTTACTTATTTGCATGACAGCGTTCGTTGCTGATTTCATGACGTTTGAAATATGTTTTTACTTATTTCTGCTAGCTTGAAAGCGCCGCTTTTATTTATACATCTTTTGTGCGTTGTTGTAAGTCATGTAGACATCCGTAGATATTAATAGCCTCGTGTGATGTGCTAGTCACTGCGTTTTCAGCGTACAACAATGGTTTTTTAAGTTAATCTAACAAAGTACAAGGAACCAAACCTTAAAACCTATCTCATTAAAAAGAGCATAAAATTCTCTATCTATTTACAGAAAAAATTTTTGGAAGATCATAAATGCACAAAGAATTGTGGATAAAAACGTACAAAACTACAGTAATTTTCCAATATGGCTGCCTACATGGCTAAAAATGAAAAATGCGAATTCTTGATCAAATTGATGAGTAAATAATCGTTTGAAAGCTCGTTTCACGCTCTTTTCATATTAAGCTCAAACATTCAATAATATACAACCTGTGGCGCATAATGAGCATGGCTTATGGGGGCAGCCATATTGGAAAAAATTTAAAACGCGTTTGTAGAGTAAACGGCGGGCTTCGAAGAAAAACCAAAAAATGAACATTTTAGAGGATGCTAAAACGCAACTATTTTGCCAGTTTTCAGCATAATGTAACAAACCAGTAACAAATGCGGCCATGTTGAGATTTAAGCTATTTTTGCTATGTGGTATACTGTAGTTATAACAAATTGAAAGTTTTTTTGGCAAAATAGTTTCATTTTTTTGCTTTGTATTCAGAAAGCTTTACTTTTTTGAAATCGCATTGGTGGTTCTTGAGATTAACTCAAAAAACTATATCTGACGCTTTAGCTTCATTAGTGGTTTTGTGTGGTTTCAGATTACATTATGTTTATTAACTGATATATTACTGTAGGAGCAAATTTGTGAAACAAAATATACATCATTCGAAAGGAAATTTAATTCTCTTTCTCATAGGGGCTCAATTATTTCACCAAGTTAGAGCTATACAAAGCTGCTTTTCAAAATGTAATAAATTCTTGAAAATCAGTGAAAACGCAGTTTAGTGTAGTGACACGTTGTAGTATAGGTAAACAAATGCACTCTGATAGCTTACATGTATTTGAACTCAGTTATGCGATTAGATGACTTACATTCAAGGGCGGATTCAGAGAGGACGGCCAACCCGCTCCTGTCGTCAAAAAATACATAGGCGCAATGAAGAATAGATGTGTATCTTCCGATGGTTTCAGCCATCCAAGTTTTTCCGGCGCTTAGCGCCAGGGTACTGCTTGTGAATGACACTGATTTTTTGGCGCTCTAAAATCCTTATTTTTACGTCAGAAGAGTATTTTTATACTGAAAAAAGATTTTCGTAGTTCGTACAATGATTCTCGAGTATTTTTCCGGCGCTTTGTGTTAATTTTTTCATTTATTTTGCGAGTTCTTATCAAAAAAAAAAGTTGGGAATTTTCAAGTTTGTCTCAGAGAGGATTTTGCCTATCAAAAGACGGCAAACCGCTGTCAAAATCGCAATGGACGAATTTTTCAGGCAATTGTTGAAACTTAGAGAAATTTGAATTCCTACCTTGTCAGGATATCCTGGATCCGCCACTGCTTATATATAGCAGAATTAAAGCTTTTTTGCTTCAGAAGATGGATCAAGATTTGCATTGCATTGTGTTTTCTAAAGCCTATTTAAACGATTAACTAGCAAACAAAAATGCCCATGGAGCAAAAAATTAATACGCCTTTGCCCTGGTGTAACGATTTTTTTTGACTGAATGGTTTAATTTTTTCACGTCCAGCTTTAATCTTTGATTGTATTTCAATTCTCAAAAAAACTTTCTCTGTGCCTTTAAGAATCTCAACACATTGAAGATAGGTACCTGACCGATCATTTTTGAGTTCAATAAAGTGGCAATTTACAAGCTCTCGGGCTCACCCTGGAAATTTCTTGCTTTATTGTGATTCTCTCCTCATACGATTACATACTAAGTTAGGGGCTCTTGTCTGTCCCAATCCGAACGGCCCATTCCCGGCTTTACGGCTTATTACTGTGGCAGAATATTTTACGTTTTAGGTTCCTGTGGTAGCCTCTTGAGGCCCGTTCATACGGCGGCAACTAGCGGCAACCGGCAACCTGGTGGCCGGTGGCCGGTTGCCGCAGGTTGTTAGCGAAAAATGGCATGAAAACCAGGTTCTGGTGGCCGGTGGCCGATGGTTTCCTGGCAAAATAACGCGGCAACCTGCAGAAACCTACCGTTTTGGTTGCCGCCTGCGGATCGAGCAATGCTCGATTTCTTGGTGGCAAGCTGCTATTTTTAGCTCACGCCTGCACTACATATTTTACATTGCTATCGATTTTTCTGCGATTGTTTATTAGCAAACTGTGAAGAAAATCAATAATTATTTAGGTATAGGTACTCTTTTTCAATTAAACTCAAATTATATTTTATTCATTGAGTCATGCTCCTTTTATCTCGATTATTGCCGAGTGTTAAAACGATTTCCGCTTTCAAAAAAGGTTAGACAAAAATTAAGATTAAAAAATATGCATATATGTATAAAGTACGGCAGTCGATTTGCAATTTTATTATGAAACGCATTTGTCTAACTTTAATTCAGCAATAAGTTGATGAAAAACCCATTTTCTGTGCGCTTAGCAATATAATTTTTAACCCTAATCCGTCGTCATTGTGGAACCTTTTCAACAGGGGCGGATTCATGGAGCGCGGGGGGGCGGCCGCCTCCCTACCCATTGTCCCAAAATAGTGCGCTAAATTAGGGATTTTGGAGCTATTTTTAGCGATTTTCGGGTTAAAACGGCTAATCTTTCCGCCCAAGTCAGGGTTCCGCCCAACCTCCACCCCCTTAGGGGTACCGCCCCTCCCCCCTTAGGAAAATCCTGGATCCGCCACTGCTTTTCAAATAATTCATAATTGCCGCACAATAACAACGCAGCCTTCACTTGAGCCATATCGTACTGAAATGGAATAGGAGCCTATTTTCTGCAGGTTGCCTAGCTGAGTTGCCGCCACCAGTTTAACGCCCGTGTAAACGAGGTCAGGCAGCAAGCGGCCACCGGCAAGAAGCATTTTATGCGGTAAAGAAATAATACGGTAATAAAACGGGCGAAAATGGGCCGTTTGGAATGGCCGTCTGGAATTCTTTTCACGCCAGTGAAGCATTGCATGCAGCACTTATGCGAAAATAAATCCGTCGGTATGTTTGTAAAATCCAGGCCTCGCCGTTTAGGCGTCTACATTTAGAATGCAAATGTGTCAACTTATGTTTTAGCTACCGCTATTCATTATGCACAATTAATATGACTGATATTGATCACTTCTAATTGATGACTGCTGTTTCAAGGGGCGAAGATATTAGGATTTATGGAGCACAATATTACTGACCTTATGACTTCGGTTAAGTTTGTTTAGCATTCTAGCGAAAATTCCAAATATTTAATTTCGTTCAAATTTTCTTTCGTAAGTTTGTATGCATACGTAGTGTGTAAATTACCTACCTTTATTTATCTTTGTGAGAATACGGGAAACGTACCGAGTGATCAAGTGAGTTTATTTATATATTGGATTGGAAGTTTACAATTTGTGAAATTATTCTTTTCAAATTTGGATAATTAGCCTTAGTTTTTCCGAATGTTATTTTTTCGACAGAAATTTCACGGAATTTATCGGCAATGCCTTAGATTTTAAATGCATAAGCACCTTTTTTGCAAGCCGAAAAATTTAAGATTCATGAAAAATCTTCAAGGCAATGATATGATTCTGGTTCGATTTAAATACGGAAAATGGTGAAAAAAGAATTTATATATTAATTTTTGTTTATTTCAAGCTTAAACCCATACTTTTGCGTTTCATCTTGGCTTTATAGCTATTGTATAGGTATCATAAAATGTCCATCAGTGGTCCACGTACAATATACATTGTATGCTTCTTAGCCAACTTTTGTGTCGAACGCAAGGCATTCACATGCAATGCGTTCGTATTTCAATGAAGCTAAATGTCGGAAGAAGGATTGCAGGAAATTTTCGCACTTTTGTGTTTCGCAAATTATCTCAGAATAAATCTCGAGAAATGTTATCATAAATGTTATTCAATTTTTATCTTTAAATTTGAATTACTCACACAGATATTAAAAGCAAAAAGTAACTTGACAATAAAGCTAAGTAGAAAAAAATCCGAAGATTCTTTCTAGCATGTAGAACCCGATAATCAAGTAACCAATCGTCTCATCATCATAAAGGGGCTACATCGAAATTCTAAAAGTCCAGGCACGTAGCTGTGGGGGGGGACTGGGGAGGTCCGGACCATACGTGGGCAGCAAGAAAATTCTGGGGGGAGGGTGCAAGATTTTTTGAAGGTCAAAAAATGGCCTTAAAAATGGTGGTATGGCGATAAAAACACCATTTTTCGACGTTTCTCATCAAGCACTATCCATTGGCATCAAAAAATTGCGAAAGAAACGGAAAAAATTTCAAAAATTGAATTCTGGGGGGGGGGGATTTTGGGGGGGTTGGTATTTTGTTTTCTGGGGGTTGCATACCCCACAAACCCCCCACGCCCAGGTGTGGTCCGGACCCCCCAAAATTCAGAAAAAACCGGAAAAATAGGACTTTTACACGTGATTTTGTGCTATTTTTGGCTCAGACCCCCCAAAATTGGTGTTGGTCCCCCCAAAGTAGAAGGGCCAGCTACGTGCCTGTAGAAGTCAGGATCATACATGGGCAGCTAGAAAATTCTGGGGAGGAGGCGGTCTGGTTGGGTAAAATCGTCAGAAATTGCCAAAAATGTTACTTTTAATACGGAGTGTTCCATAAAAAAATACATTTGATTATTTAAATATCTCTAGTTAGAAATAAGCTAGGGGCATGCGGTTTTGACTTTTGGTCACAACAACTACTATTCTATTACCAAAAGTTTATTTAAATTTGTTGATAAATAAGTGATTTTGCAAGGCCTCTTGAAGCCTATGTGAAATCATTATTGTAGGTAACTGCTATACTGAGACTCAACTGAGTTCTGAGTGCTATAGTCTTTTTCATTTATTCAAGAGCTTTTTCGGTAAATTTGTTTAAAGGCTACAGTAAGCGTATCAAGACGATTTACTGTAATTCGACAGATAAGCTAGATGAGAGCGAGCGGTTAGTATTCTTCCATTTTTAATGCACTTGACCGTCCATATAAATTCAATCCAGGCATTTAAACAATGCTAGGACATTCTGCAGTATGTGCTTCGACGACAAGCTGACGTTTTACCACTGAGCTATGCTGGGGTTTGCGGCGCTTCTTAAAATCGTAATCTATTGTGTTTGAAGTGTCAACTTGAGATGAGCTGAATGCGCGACTTTTATCTGCCAGTTGATTGATCCGCTAGAAGGCGAGAATAAATTTAGCTGTGAATAATTCTATTGAAAAGCCCTTCTTTGCTATGTACATAGCTATCGGCTACCATGGTTGATTCGGCCAAACGGGAAGTACTAAAATTTAATTTTTTTTGCCAGTGACTTTACGCAAAAGTTTCCCTATAAGGTTAAAGGGAGGAAATGCGTATGTCCATTCTTCGTACGCTCTCCAATTTATTGAGAAAGCATCCGCAGCGACAGCTCCGGGATCTGGTCCCCATGGAATATAATAAAAAAATTTGCGCATTTGGGCGACTGGCAAAATGATCAATAGAAATAAGACCCCAAGTGGCATTAATTCTTCCGAAAACAGAGGGCTCAGCCTAGTCACTCGAATCTCTAAAATTTCTGCTTTCCCAATCGATCTGTAAATTTTCTGTCATGCGACATGAAAAGCTTGAAGCGTAATTTTTTTTCAAGACACCTGTTCAACATTTTAATGGCTAATTCACTGTGGGACCATCGGCTGGAACGTGCTTAGACGAATGTTAAAACTAAGTTAAAAGTTAGCACGTCGAGCAAAAGTATAACGCTATACCGTTTTATTGTAAAAGCACAAACTTATGTAGATACTGTAGTCTGTTTCACATAACTTCGTGCATAAATTCTAAGAATTTTCGTCGACAGTAGGCCAAGGGTTACGATATTTATATAGCAGATCAATGCTATAATTGCAATCATAGGTGGGTAGCACCGAAATTCTGGGGACAGTTGAAAAAATTAAAATTTCTTGGGGGGGGGGTTGAAAAATTTTCAAAGGTCAAAAAATGGGTTTAAAAGTGGTCGTATGGCGAAAAACACCATTTTTCGACGTTTCTCATTGAGCACTATCCAAAGGCATCAAAAACTCGCTAAAAAAGCAAAAACAATTTTCAAATTTTGAATTCTGGGGGGAAGTAGTTTGATTTCTGGGGGAGGGGGTATTTCAACTTCTGGGGGTGCATACCCCCCGAATCCCCCCACGCTCAGGTGTGATCGCAATCTGTCAGCTTATTGCCGTAGATAGTTTTAAAATTTATGACCGAAGTTGTGTGAAACAGACTATATAGAAAAAGTTGACATGTCAGCAAGCACAAAACGAAATGAACAAAACAAATAACGAGTGGGCTGGATAAATGGGATTGAACGATGGGATTGGTTGCAATCTAGTGTAAAAGGGCCTTAGGTCTACGTGCAAACGTGGTGCATTCCTGTAGCCTTAACCCTACTTTTACCGAGCTCTAGATCCGTGAGCTAGTTGCCTGTTTTTTGCAAAGGCCATAAATTCTTTAGTGGCAAGCTTCTCAGTACCCTATTTTTTTACCGCAACACATGTTCTATTGAGCAAAAGAAAACGTATTGACCCACAATTTATTAGAAAAGGTTGATTTCATGATTTTATAAGATGTGTTACGCGTGTCGCGGATCGCATTTCTTACATATTTTTGAATGTTCAAATACGTTTTTTTCAATTGGTTTTCAGTTTTGTGCAAACTTAATGACATTTTTGAAATTCTCATGCTCTCGGCTACCAGAAATATGTATTTTTATTCATTTTTGTCATCTCCCAAATGACTAGATTTTCGATCTAGGCCTTGGTGATTCTAGGGTGCGTGACCCCTTGGTAACAGGAGGGTTAAGCCCGTAGCTTATAAGCGACATTGAGATTGAGTTGGCGTTGTACGCGTGCGTTATTACCGTTTTTCTATAAGCTAGATCGCCTGAGAGGCGCAAAAACTAAGAGAGCTGCGATGCTTTTGTTTAACTAAGAAATAAAGTCGGCGTCTTATTAAGTTTACTCAGCTTACTGATAGGCGTGCTAGAGTGTCAATTATTTTGAGATATCTGATCTACGATTTTAATAATAACTATGGCTTAAGCTATCATTCGAGATATGTGTTATGATACTATTAAGTTTTTATATTCAATTATATGTATTATGTGAATTTCTATTGTAATAGCAATGAACCTTCACACTGGGTGGTACTATATTTTGACAATAAGCGACATTGCAAATATTGTGACAGTTATGGGCGAAAACCCTCTTGCGTGTGAAACTATATCAGTAAAAATGCAATTGCTTATACATGCAATAATATGTACACAAGTACAGGGATTTTTCTGAACAACATGTGTGCGTATGTGTATTTACCTCCGATGTTTGCGCGGTCAAGGCGCTTCTTTCAAAAAGACTATATTATCTATGCAGAATGAAAAAATTTATAAATACTTTGATCAATTTAATATATAAACATGGATCCTATTCGATTCTACCTCTTCTACCTCGTACTACCAAGTGATTTCGACTTGTCCAAGACTGCCTCCAACTTTAATAAGTAGGCTGCCCAAGCAAATTACACTGAATGGCGAATGGGAAGTTGGTCTGACTAAAATCATTTATGCTAACACGTGATACATTGTGAATAGCAGACAAAATTTGTTACAATTTTTTGATCTTAAAAATAACCTGAGAGTTAAGATGCTTATCCCCCTGCCAGGTATCAGCACATTTCTGATTTTGTTGGAACAATAAATAATGCTATAAAAAGAGCAGGTTTGAAAGGAAACTATGACTATACTCCACATATTAGCTTTAACTATAATGAAAATAGGAAACTTTGTAATCTTACATTAAACACAGAGCATGTTCAGAACATAGAAAGCCAGCTTATTACTATCAATTACAGACATAAAAATAATAATGTGTCATTAAATGCCCAACATTCTCCCAATAAGCTAAATGGAATGCATAATTATTTCATATATTGCGATATAGTCACACCTCAAAATGTCGGTAACGTGTTGTTTGCATATTTGTTGCAGGTTGTTATTTTGAATGAAATTATGCAGATATTGTAAATCATTCATATGTTAGCCCTCATTATATTCCGGTTCTAAAAAAGAGTTCAACACCTGACATTAATGTTAAAAGTGACCAGGGTGAACTGGTTCCATTTAAGTTTGAAAAAAATGATTATAAAACTGTATTTCAGGCGCCTATAAATACTACTACAATTCATATATTTCCATAATTAAAAATGATTCTGTTTATTACACGCAATAAGTGCAGAGGACTGACTGTATATACCAAAACCAGTCCAAAGCATTCTGTGAAGGACTAAAAACGTTTGAAAATGTCTCGAGAAACGCGCTATCAGTTTTTATTGAAGATAGTTGCGATTTTCGAGTATCGATTTGGGAAATTTAATGCGCGAGTTTCCAAATTTAGAATCGATAAAATTCAGTCCTTTTTGCAGAAATTGTTTAAAAATTGATGAAAATTTCAATGGCACGAAAGTAGAAGGGAGGCTCATAGGAAATGAAGTAAAATGTAGGCATAAAGAAGATTTGAGTATTTCATCTAATGGAATTTTGAGCTGTTTGGCTCTATTAGTAAATGCTAACAATTTCAAATGCTGCTCGGTTTATAAAAAATGAAATTGTGCGTTGGCGGACTTGAGCCCACTATTATTCCATCATTAGTCAACGCCTGCTTCATTCACCCCCATAGGTGGGCGGCAAAAAATTCTGGGGGGGGGGGTGCAAGATTTTTCGAACGTCAAAAAATAGCCTTAAAAATTGTGGTATGACGAAAAAACAACATTTTTCAACGTTTCTCATTGAGCACTATCCATTGGCATAAAAGAATTGGCAAAAAAAACGATAAAAATTTTAAAAATTTTATCCTAGGGGTATTTTGGTTTCTGTGGGGCTATTTTGATTTCTCGGGGAACGGGGGATGCATACCTCCAAACCCCTCATGCCCAGGTATGCTCGCGTCTTGAACGGCTCTTATTAAGCAGGCGCGCGTTGCTGCCTGCTGACAATGCCCTCACACCACCTTTACTTCAACGTAGCACCCTGAGATATTGTCATTGTGCAGATTTTTACGTCATCACCCATGTTCTAGCCGTCCATCCTACTGCGTTGCGCCCCAGGGCACCGGCCTATAATTCTTGTATGGTTTAAATTATTATATCGCAACAGTTTGCGCCACTTCTCATGCATCAAACTTTTCCGTTTCACGTTTAAGAAAATTGTCCATATTTTCTAAAAATTTAAGGCATAGCCACCTGTTCACCTAACCTCACTTTGACAGAATAGATAACTACGTGTGAGGTGCACTTCAGCAGAACCAATTGGCAGTCCAGCATGTCCTTAGGCACTGAATCATATTTTGATCGAACTAACTACTGAAAGATAGAATAAATTTGGCTGTTAATGAATCTTGTGATAGATTCACGCTTGTAATAATTTCTTCATGTAAGTCTTGCGAAGACTTTTTCTATATGAAAGGTTTTGATTTAATTAGCCACGTTATACTGTTTGACGCACAATTGAATTTCCTTTCTTTTGATATACTATTTGCTTTTGTTATACGTTTTAAAATTGTTTTGGTTTTTTCGCAAGTTTTGGATGCGAATGGATAGTGCTCGATGAGACACGTTGAAAAATGGTGTTTTTCGCCATGCCACAATTTTTAAGGCCATTTTTTGGCCTTTGAAAAAAAAATCTCGCACCTCCCTTTAAGTGTGGTGCCGCCACCTATATACGTGGGGTATTTCAATAAATATTTACAAATAACAAATTTATTGTATTTTTATGTAACACCCTGTAGAATTCTGTGGTCTACAGAAATCTGCACGGAGGAAAATTTTAACTTATGCGGAGGTATAAGCCGCCCCCAACTCGCCCACGTTAACATGTAGTCAGGACGGGTCAAAAATATTTGTAATGTCTAACAGCGCCGGAAAGTGCTAGTAAACAGCAAAAGTAATATTTCTATCGTTCCTCATCGACTCCATCCATGGCATAAAAAACTTCGTAAAAATGCGAATAATTTGTAAAAACTTTAATTTTATTTTATGACGGAAATTCTGCGGCGTTGGGGAAGAAGACCGATTCTTGGGCGAATCTCCAATGCTCACGTATCCATAGTAAATTTTTTAAAATTTTTAATTTGTAACCATCCTTTTATCATTGATGCATGATGTATATCGGGAAATCAGCCATACCTTTTCCCTAATTTAATTTTTACAGCTCACAAGCAAAGCATATTTCGCGATGATTGCTATGGGAATATCCTTGACGAATATAATGACTACAATATTACTTATTCTCAACTATGCGACCTTCACTCTAAATCAAGGACCACTTTTTTCGAGAGCTCGTTCGAAGCCAGATGATTCGCCCGACGACATAGTTTTGAATGACGTAAGTCACCAGCTTATTGTGCATAGGCTGAATTAAACTTGAATTCGTCATTGGTCTGGGAAGTCTCTAAAAATCAATTAATTATATGGATTCATATAAATTAATAATTAATTAATAATTTGATGATCGGCGCAAAGCGCCGATTAAAATTTATTACCGGGACTAAATGATGCCCTTTATCTAAAATAGTGCAGTAAGTCTGTATTTCCAGTGCATTAGGACTGTATTTCATTACGATGCAGCATGCTCACTTTTTTGACTTTTCTGCTAATTTTATAAGATTATCATACTCAATTTATCATATGACGTATTATATAAATTGAGATTCGTTCATCGCTTCAATTGTCATGATTAATTATTAATTTTTCATTCATCCTCATTATTAATCGCCAGCAGAGAGAATTAACGAAAGTGCATCTAGCAGCTGAGGACGGCGGAGAAGGATGTTAAAAATTTTTAAAGACTTAAAAAGCCGAAAAATTGACGAATTAGGGCATTGTCAATAATATTCCGCAAAAAAATAAAGAATTCTAAAAAATTGATCCTGGAGCTGTTTTGGATTCTTATAGGCTTTTGCGTGTGGCAATAACCCGAACTAATCAGCATTCTATTCTATAAACTAGAGCTGTGCCGGGGTCAGGCCCGGCCCCGGCCCGGGCCGGGGCTAGGCTAGCCCCGGCACCGGGGCCGGGGCTAATGTTAGAGTTGATAATAATGTAGAAAATTGATAATGTTTTGGGCAGATTTACCTTCAAACTCAATTTCAAGCAAACCACAGATCTTGCTAATTCATATCTTTATTTCACTATGTCAGATTGGTGCAAATTTCTAGTTAATAATCAAAATTGACATATTTTAAATTGCAATTCATATAGACGAGCATTTTCAGCTTGCTTGGTAGCAGACAGCTACGTCTATCAGAACAAATAGAATAATAAGCCTAAAAAAAGTGCAAAGTAAAGCACATTGAAAAACGCATCCAAGTTAGAGGAGTTAAATCCATACATGGGCAGCTCAAAAATTCTAGGGGGTCCAAAATTTTTCTAAGTCAAAAAGTGCCTGATAATGTATGGTAGAGCGAAAAAATACCGTTTTCTCGCGTTTCTCAATGAGAACTATCCATTAGCATCAAAAAACCGCAGAAAAACAGAAAAAATATCTGAAAATCAATTTCTGGTGGTCTAGCGGATTTTTGGGGGGAGAATGTGAATTCTGGGGGGTCTAGATCCCCCGATGCCCATGTTCTGTTATATCTTGTAATCCCAACAAATATTAACGTTTGACGTGTATATCTACAAGCAAGAATATATGCATAGGTACATATAAGGGGTAGGGCAGGGTCGTACTATGAGCATGGTAAAGCACGCTATTATTGGCCCCGGCCAGGTCTCAGCCCCGGCCCCGGCCCCGGCAAAAAAGGCGGCCCCGGCACAGCTCTACTATAAACGTAATAATTATTTGGATCATTTTTGACAAAAGTGATTGGAATTGAAGGAATATCAAGAAGCAACAACATTCGCTTTCTAAATTTCTCAATTTGTTTGCCTATAAGAGCATGAAGGGGTCTAGTGGATCGAAAATTGCGAAAAATCGTGAACGATTTCAGTTGGCGAGCCGAATTTGGTGAAACCTTTTATTTTTTAAACCCCTCAAGTCTACCACAATGCCAGAATTAGTCTAGCGTAATTTTAAAAACACGACATAATCTTTTGTATGATTTCGGTAAGCTCTTGTTGGACTATTGATATTATATTTTCATTCTCTTAATTTTTATATATGTATGTATCGTACTGTTATACTGAAAATCTGAAAATGTTTACATAGTCTTGATACAATTTTAGTTTTATTTCGATTTACGGTGCTACTTTTTTCGCCTTATTTTTTACATATGTATAACATCATAGGTATTCAGCATTAGTATTTTTTAAATGTTCGAAAGGATTTATCACTTAGATTTTTAAAAATTGTAAATTAAAACCGTATTCCTTATAATTTGATTGAGCCTTTTGTTTCTTTACTAATAGTATAATTTTCTTTATCCTCATTTTTCCTTTGTCGACATTTGTGTCGTATTGATAATTTCCTATCATTATTATTCATATTAATATTTGAGACCCACGTGTATAAGCGCCAATAGAAGACGATTTTTCAGCGTTTCTGACTATGCTTTGTCATTCAAAAGAAGGCATGAATATTAGAAAATTTCTAAAAATATCAGAAATTTTGAATAATTTCAACGGAATATAGCCAAAAAGTGAGTGTTTAGCTCGAAGCGCCGAATATGTAGCATTTTTTGATCAGCCAGGTAGCTAGAAAGGTTTAAAACAGCACCTTCCTAACAATTTTTTTTGTAAAATCGTGAATCTGTGGGCTGTGAAAATTTTTCCAGGGGTGTTTTTATCTTTTTGTTTTAATCTTTTTTATCAAATCTTTTTCCCTTGTTTTTGTCCTTTTATCTTCATCTATTTTTCATCTTTTTATATTTCTGACCGTTAAGCCTTAATATTTCAATCAAATAATTCCGGAAACGAGTTCCGTTTTGACTATACACATTGGTATTATCTGGCTCATTTTATCAGCATATAGACAAAAACCAATTGATTGATTGACGGACTGACTAATTATAATGACAACAATTAAAGACGGCTTATAGTCCGTTACGTTCGATATTTTCACTTTGTGGATATACACAAGCGTACTTCGTGTAGCATATTTGCCGAAAATATGTCTGAGTGGATACCGGAAAAATGTGTTATGTATCAAACATCGAAATATATTATATTTTAAATAAGAAAGAAATCAATGTCGCATTTTTATTATATTAGAATATTATAATTAAGTGACCTGTACCAGTTTGATCCACGAGCGTACATAGGATTTTTTAAAAGGGTGGGAGGCATAGGTGCAGAGGGTCGGTAGGGGTGGGGGGGCTCAATCCAAAAAATCCAAAACAGTTAATTTAACGTTCACGATTTTTTTGCTGCTTAAACGATCAAAATAGTCGCGATAGCCTACAAAATTTTTTCGTGGTAACATCGCATTTTAAAAGCATTTTCAGCCCATTTTGACTGCATTATATCACTTAAACACTTTAAAATGCAAAAAGTTTCAACCTGGCGCCGAACGCCGGAAAATTTTTGACGTTTTTATTGCTACTGAACTCTCAAAAATGATTCAAAAAATGTTCATCAGCTCAAAATCGCCGGACATTTCCTGTCCGGCTGACTCTTCAGGAGGGTATTACCCCCTTCACCCCCTTATATGCATGTATTGCGGGAGGGTGTACGAAATTAGTTGACCCAATCTTTCAGGGTATGTTCGGCGGTACTCAAAATAAAGTACATTTTCTGACGTGCCCGAACGTGGCTCTATCAATTGAAGTCGTTCGATTCAAACTTCCCGTACAAAATTTTATTTCCTCCTTTAAAATTATTTCGACAAATATCACTTTTTTCTCCCCGCGCTCGCGAAAAACGTATGATAACGATCCTGTAACGAGAAGCGTCAAAAATTTCGTCATTTTATATTTTATTATCTTTTATTTAATTATCTCACCATATTCCAAAATTATTTTTGGGCTCGGGGGAGGAGATCGCTTCCCTACGCTCAAGCTAGTATCGCATTTCATTTATTTTTGAGCTACAAAAGTAAAACTACTTAGACTAAAATAAAATTGTGTAATTTTCAGGAAATTATCAATGAACTTCATAATTCCAATTCAACCACCTTATATTTTGCGCCAGTTCCGCGTAATCACAGGTGTCTGTACAATAGCATAGGGGCGTTACTGTACGCCGAGGTTAGTAATTCGACCGTGTCAGAGATCAAAAATTTTCTGGCGTCTTTACTCGAGTACGATGCATTGAAAAATTCGACCACATCACTGAATCTTCAAAATGTTTCCGAAATAATTTTTCACGCCACCGATCAAGTGACCGAAAAGACACTGCGACGTCTGGCCAACGAAACAATGGCGTGGAATGAGTGGGGAGCCGAGGAAACCTTATACCTGCTATCCTATGCGCTCAGAAACCCCATTTATCTTCTATTGGTCAACGTGGATTTGGAGGAATATAATTGGCTGACGTTCAATTTCCCGGCAAATCAAGACGCGGCGATTCCATTGCCGATGTCGACGGAGATTCGACCCTCAGGTCCACCCTATATGATGGCTTTGATCATGAAGAAGCAAAGGGCAGGCCATTACGCTGGTTATCACTTTGATCCTATCATTTTTGACATGTTTGCCGAAACGATTAAGTCCAAGCAAAATTTTACTCTGATGAATTTCGCCAGTTATCGTCGATACGCCAGGCGCTTACTCTATCCGTGAACTTGGTGATATTTTTTATCGACTGCATTCATTTCATAATTTAATAACTACATCAAATCAGTACATATCGGACGTTGGCATGTGGATGAATTAAAATACGTCAGTGACTGAATTATGCAGTGAGTCTACATGTATAGTTAGGGCGAAAATATAAAAAATCGCAAAAAATGCCGAACACGATTCTGGAGGTCGGCGGATTAGAGTGGAAGAGGATCTGCCGGATTGTGGGTCTAAACCCTTAGACCCCAGGCTCACGTGCACACGTGGACGTGGGGAAGGGGCTTGGTGTATGCACCCCAAAGAAGGCTGTACACCTCTCTTCCCAAATCAAAATACCCTTTAGAAATTCAATTTTTGAAATTTTTTCGTTTCTTTCGCGCAACACCCTGGAAGTAAAATTAATTTGAAGTGTAAAGTACACATTGACACTAAATGAATAGTGCAAACTTCACGCAGCTACTGGGTGTAGAGAAAAATAACAATGAGATTCGTAATTCTGACAATACGTAGAACATTTTGGAAAAAATCTAGCTTCGCAAGGCTCTAGAACTAAAATTAATTTGCAGTGTAGACTTTACAGAAGCACATAGTATAGAGAAGATTTTAGTCAAATTCGTAATTCTGCTATTACTCTGATATTATAATCAACATTTATGGAAAAATTAAGTCTGCACAATGGCCTAAAGAAAAATATTCTGTTTGATTTTGGCTACATTTTTAGACTTGAGATCACGTTCACACTCATAACCGGAGAAGTTGGCCAAAAAACAAGACAGAAACAGGTTTAACACACCCAATTTTCGACTTCACAATTCCCGAAAAAGCTAAATATTGATGTAAACAAACGCAATTTGCTGTGACGTGTACCCATTAGAAATTACGTCATTTTTATTCTATTTGACCTTTCCCGACTTCTAAGTCGAGAAAGTGGCAAACAAAAAACGGACAAAAATGTATTTCCCACCATCCAGCACATTGTAAAGTTTAACATAACTCCCGATTGCATGTAATAGAAATCCGGTGTAAGCCAGATTCGTAATCTTCGAACTGTAGTACGTTGGTATGTGCAAAACTTCTGTTACGCAAAATAACAGAGATATTTACCAATCAGAATAGGGAAAAAACGTCTTTTTCGCCTATTTTACACCTCTAATTTCGAACTTTGCACCCCATACATAACTCAAATATTTTGTTTATTTTAAACGCGGTTAGTGCGTCACGTAGCCCTAGGAGTAACTCAATTTTAATCTCATTAAATTTATCCCGACTCATGAACCAAAAAATGGCAGTGAAATCTGACAAAATCTGTTTTTTACACCAATCACGACAGTGTAAAGTTTAAACTCCAGGTACTAACTCCGTATTTAGTGTACATAAGTTTTCTGGTAAGCAGAAAGTACCCCTATAGGCAATAATACATTTCTATTAGAAAAAATTTCTTAGGACTCATAATCGGACTTGTTGGCAGACATAAACAAGTCGAAAATTCGACCAAAATGTGTCTTTTTCACCCCCCCCAGATTTTCTTACTCTTTACTTTCCCATTCAAAAACTAATGCAAAATTTAAAAAAAAAACAAAAAAGTGTCGTCTGGAGAATTCCTTCTTGTACAAATCTATGCCATTAAATTGTATGAGGCATGTATGCTGAGCTGAGTTGTGTACAAGCTGGCTAAAAAAGTGTCAAAGATTTATCAACATGCTTATAACTTTACGCCAAAACTGTACACGCTCATTACACACCTCGGTATTGAGTGTAAACAAAAAAGGGACTGTAAAATATTTATTGATTATCTATCTTTTGAAAAACCACACCTTCCATATTTGTTCCGTTATAGCTGGGGCATATGTTTGGCATACCCAAATATATTAGAGCACGCGCTAACGCGCTACCTATGATAAGTTTATGAGCAAGTACCCGTGCGAGTTTTTTCCAGTCGTTTAAATAATTATTTTAGCACTAAATAATTTTTCCAGCCATTCTTAGCTCACTCCAGCCCGATTTGACCCCAAGAATGGCAATGATGTTCGCAAGCGCTTTTGATTTTTTTTTACCATTCTAACGTTTACGCCCGAATTTCTGAAGGAATTAAAATCAGATTTCAAAAACAGGGCTTCTTTATCTCAGACGGGTCTTTACAGGATCAAACCCGGGTTACACTCATAGGTGGGCGGCACCAAAGTTCTGGGGGATGCAAGATTTTTTCGAAGGTCAAAAAATGGCCTCAAAAATGGTAGTATGGCGAAAAAAACCATTTTCAACTTTTCTTATCAAGCACTATCCATCGGGATCAAAAAATTGCGAAAAAAGGAAAAATTTTCAAAAAATTGAATTCTGCGGGTGCATACCCCCTACCACTCCCCACTCCCCACGCCCAGGTATGGTCATGCCGCGTACATGCGGTATCGGTCGTCTACATTTATGGCACGTTAGATGGTCAATCGGACGTAAAAGTTCTTTGCTTTTCAATTTCGCAAGTGTGATTTCCCCTAGCATTAAAACTAATCGTAAGTCGGTAAAATCGTCACATATGAAAGTTTTCTTAATCCATTCCTAGAGATCGCTTACATTCTAACTCTCAAACAGAAAGTCTAAAACACGCGCACGTTTTTTCTTATTGAATAGGAGACCTGAGGATGACCCTCAGAGGCAGGTGATGCTAACGCTAAATAAGAATGACCGAGAGAGAGATATTGTACATATATACCTCCTTCGATTCCCCTCACGAGCGGATCCAGTAAAAAATTTGTGAGATGAATCGAAAATTTGAAAATCAGATGTCTCCGAGAGATAAGCGAAAATAAAGGCAGTTTTGAGCGTCAGCGCGCTCTAAACTACGGTGAAGACAAATTTCAAAATGAAATTTCAAAAATTCCTCACTTCTACTCGATATACTGATATGCAGAAAATTGAGCATTTAAGTTATCTGCACATCTGATTTCTCATAATTCAATTAACGAGTAATTTCTTATGTCCTGTCTTTGCATTGTGCTTTCAGAGAAAAACTATACATATAATAGATAATTCAGCGCGAAGCGCCAAAAAATTTCTACAAGTCAAGCTTAAATTTGAACGGTTTTGAGCGGCCAGCAAGACAAGAAACATAGGTAAACAATAAATCCGACGCGAAGCGCTGGAAAACTTTGAGTTCATAACTCATAAACTTGCTAATTTTGGCCGTGTTTTAGACGCGCATAGTCAGTTTTCTATTTTTTACTTTGGGACTCTTGGAAGGAATAAAATTTCTTTTTCATGTGGATAAGGCAATCCCGCCCAACGGGCCAGATCAAACATTTACATTACCTGACTATGCCTTGTTCACAAAAAATGCAAGAAACACCCTAACTTTTATGGGTGAAGGATCTAAGGGACGCGTTCAAACGCCTTCAGCAGGAGCCAAGGCGAAGCCCCGAAAAATTTTGTAAATTGAAATGTTGAAATGTAAAGTTAAAACTTTAACAAAATCAGCCGAATTATGGTTCTCAAGTAGACAGCCTAAAAAGACTTAACCAGCTCCTTCCTACTTGCAAACCATTACAAACTCTTGCTATGAAATGCATCCTTAAGTGAAAAAAACGAAACGAGACAAATATTGTCGATAGCACACCTTGAATACGATATCCGACCAGCGTTTACTTCATCAATTCACTAAATTGAAGTGAAGCGCTAGAATATTTTGGCTGCTTCAAATACAATGCTAGAACAATATAATGAAAAATAATGATGAATCGGCTCGAAGCGCCGAAAATTTATGACGTTTCTGCATCTTTAAGCTCAATTTTAAGCGCATTCCAACGTATATCTGCTGCTCAGAAAATTTTTAAAAACGGTTCAAGGGTGGTGGTGGTGGCCGCTCCCTGGATCAGCGGTTGCCTGAGAAATTCATTCACTTTTCTGTCAAATTAAAGACTTCGCAAATTCGTTTCGAAATATGATTTCTTAAAGTTATGCATTATACATACTTAATAAATAGTAGGTACGATGTACCACTTAGAGATTATAGTCTGTTTCACATAACTTCGTGCATAAATTTTAAGAATTTTTATCGACAGTAAGCCGAGGGTTACGATAATTATATGAATGATATAATCGCAATCTGTCATCTCATTGTCGGATATAGTTTTAAAATTTATGACCGATGTCGTTCGAAACAGACCATGAGTCAAGTAGACCGATAATCCAATCTACATCAAACAAAGCTTTCCAAAAATAGTCAGATAAGCAAACATCAGCTAAGCGTAGAGCCTGCTAGCAATCTTGCATTTTTGCATCGCTAAATGCTCAATGTATGTACGATGCGAGTGCATAGGCCTTTCAACATGCACAGCGTCATCTCGCAGATCAGGATTATTGTTATTCACTGCTTTTGTCGATTTAAAATTTTCCATGTACAGGTCACCTAGCTATCTAGAATGTTTTTCAATATATGTGTAGCTTTTGTTAACATTGGTCAAACTTTAAAAAAATTTGGCAAAAGACAGACTATTCAATATAGCAGAATATGCTCTAAGGTTTAACAAGAAGCAAACAAATGGTGTCAAAAACAACCAGAACCTCATCTAAGTCAATCACATGCAGAAACTATTCCTTATACTCGTATTGTAGAATTGTTTTCGCTATCCTTTCAGCAGGAATTTTTCCGGAAGTCAATTTTATTTGATTTTTAAGGTCAGCAATACCACACGGCTGTAAGGTACCATATTTCACAAAGCCCCTCACGCGATACATCGCATGGAGTCAAGTCAGATTAGCGATACCGTGATCTGATATTTGACTCTATGCAATTTTTTCTTGCGATATTTTTTCAGATGTGACTAGGTACACGTGATAAGCCTTTCTAGTATTTCAAACGAATGAAATTGCATTTGAAGGAAAGCCGCTGCCGAGATTAGGGTCAACGCCTAAATAGTTGCTTCAACACTTAATTCAGTTGAGGCGGACACCTGTAAGTAACGAAGTGTTTAATAAATCTGCTTGTTTCGAATAAAACTATAGAAGGTTGTTTTTTGGATGGTCTATATCTGGCCAAATTTTCAAGTTTGAGGCGTATTAAGTAGGATGATGATGTCTGGAATATGTTTTGGATAGTCAACTGACCTTTTCTGTATAATAAGTGCATTTCGCAGTTATCTTCGTCGTAAACTATACAAGAACAATTTTGACTGCATAAAAAATTGATATGTAAGCTTAAGTTTCTTGAATTTCGCTTATGATTGGTGCATCCTATAACCGAAGTCTGCGCATATAAATTATGACGAGAGCTTGTTCCAGAACTCTAGAAACTGACACTCTTGCTACAACATATTGTCGAGCACAATTCTTTTTGGAAAGTTTCAGTTTTTTCCGAACTTTTCGCCAGGTAATGGAAATGTTTTTCCCTTTACGTTAATTTGTGACCATTGACCTGCGGAAATTTCCCACTTAGCAGCATTATGGGTTCCAGGCAGCCTCCTGATATTCTAGCTCTTATTGCAATTTTAACCCAATCGAAATTTTTTAACGCCCTCATTTTAAATCTATTTTAGCATAGTGCTAATCAAATCTAGGTTTTCAAGATGCATTCTACAAGACACAACGCTTGTACGACCTATGCAATTTGCATATTTGTGTCATTATTCGTCATAACCCCTGCCTGGGCTATCAACATCATCGATCAAAGAAAATCGAGCGCCATCCAATTGGGTGATTCATCAGATTTGACTCAAATGAATTTAACAGAAGTAACAGTGGTTATGACTTAACCCATGTATTATGCAAAATTACTACAATATCAGCATTCAGAGGGCCATCTAGGTCAAATAATTGGTTGTTAGAAGAGTGGTGAAAAAAATTGTGATTAAATAATGAAAATATGATAACCAGAACAACAGCAATAATGATAATAATTATAATTATAATGGTGTGATAATAATAATAATGTCAATAATAATAATAAGAATGATAACAATAATAATAATAATAATAATTAAATAATAATAATAATAATAATAATAATAATAATAATAATAATAATAATAATAATAATAATAATAATAATAATAATAATAATAATAATAATGTGTAATCCTACAATATCTCCTGTCTTATTTTCTTTTGTTTTAAACATTTCTGTCGCTCCTCAAAACTCACAAAGAAGTGCCCGTGAATTCGACTTCTAAGTGATTTTCTGTGGCTGCATAAAAATTAAAAGATTGAGCGAAGAAAGGGTACCTATGTACGTGATAAGTATCTTCAAATGAATGTAAGAGTGGCGGGTCATAAATTTAATCAATGAAAACTTCATTCGTTCCCAGTTTTATTTGGTCACTTTTAGCCTAAGGCATTAAATTTGTTCCGCTATCAGCGTCGTATCGTATGTACACGTGAGCGTAGGGAAGGTGTAGGGGTAAGCACCCCCTAGAAGGCCGAATACGCTTGTGTCCTCCTAAATCAAAATATCCTCCCCCATAATTCAATTTTTGAAATTTTTGCGATTTTTTGATGCCAATGGATAGTGCTCGATGTGAAACGTTAAAAGATGATGTTTTTTCGCCATACTATTCTTTTTAAGACCATTTTTGACATTTAAGAACCTTGCCTCTCCCTAAAAGAATTTTGGTGCCGCCCACCTATGCTCATGTGACTTTTATAAACGACTGAACTTTTGTCACTTTGCAATATCAAATTCTTAAAATTGGAAATATGTTCCGTAAAAAACTGAAGTGCTCAATGCGCTGAGTTAGCAATTATTTAGGAATATGTTTATTTTCAAGAGCAGCAGGAGCCAGGAAGTTTTATGAGAAAGTATGTCAGAAATAAAGTTAATGACTTTTCGCTGTTTAGGTACTGAATTATGGGGATATTGGGAGACTGAGAGATTTCAAAAGTAAAAAAGACCAAAAAATTGATGGAATGTAGCAAATGGCGCAGTTTTCGATATTTTTAATCCACCCTATTTGACATGAACATGCATACCACACTTGGGCGTGGGGGGTTTAGGGGGATATGCACCCCCTGAGAAACCAAAACACCCTCTCCCCGAGAGACCAAAATACCCCCAGAATTCAATTTTTGAATTGTTTTCGTTTTTTTCGCAATTTTTTGATGCCAATGGATAGTGCTCGATGAGAAACGTTTAAAAAATGTTTTTCCGCCATACCACCATTTTAAAGGTCCTTTTTTGACCTTTGAAAAATCATGCGATCCCGGAACTTTGGTGCTGCCCACGTATGAAGCATACTCGTAACCGCGAAATGACGAATAATATTTTTCAAGGGGAGTATTGTAATTTTTCTCCTCATCCCATTGGTGCACGGCATAGCCTATCTGGGGGGAGAGGTCAAAAATGTACCTTTTTGGGCAAAAATGACCTCAAAAACTGGTATTCGGGCTAAAATAAAGCTAAAACGTCCTTATTAAGGAGTTTCTAGTCAGTTTAGAGCCTTTTTGACGAAAATTTTCTATTTTCATCCATCAGGGCCTTCATTTTGTCTCATTTTCTTAACGAAATTTTCAATTTTTTCGTTCTGGGGGTCCAACACCCCAAATCCCCTCCCCCTATGTGTATGTCTGGTTCTACCCTCTCGCCTCACCCAAGCGTTCTCTTAATTGACTCCTAAATTTACCTCAAAATCTCAGAATCGCTATGACACGTGGGCGTACGGTTGTTGTACCCCTCCCCCAGAATCCTGTAGACCCCCAAAAAATCGACATACACTCGGAATAGCATTTTCGGCAAGTTTTTTTGGGGATTTTAGCCGGTTTAGCACCATCCAGACCCCCTGAATTTGGTCGCTGCCCGTGTATCATCGCTACTCCATATTTTGATCATGATGCTTATAGATTGTTTTCATTTTTTAGTATATTTTAGTATTTTTTATTATATTCAGGTCCTACCACATTTATACTTTCTGCATATTAATTCCGATAACGACTGCCTTTATAATAGCATGTGCGCATTATTGTACGCCGGAACTAGTCAAGCATGCGTTTTTAACCTAAAACGATTATTCGTCTCGTTACTGGATTACGAGAAGCTCAAAGTCTCAAATTCGTCGTCGTTTAATCTCCGAATCGTGTCCGAAATTATTTTTCACACAACCGACCTAGTAAGCAATAAAACTGTGAATAAGTTAGTTGAAGAAATCGAATCGAATCGATGGGGTGGTGAAGAATCGATTTATTTATTTTCCTATTTGCTCAAAGAGCCGGTTTACCTTTTAAAAATAAAAGCGAAGCCGCTCGAATTCAATTGGGCGAAATTTTATTTTCCGACCAATCCCGACGAAGCCAGCCTAATCGATGCGAAATCGAGGCTTCGCCCGCCTTACATCATTGGGCTGATCATGAAAAAGTTGATCGACTATGACTATCAGGGCTACCACTTTGATCCCGTTATTTTAACCGATTACGCAGAATCGTTCAAACATTTCAAGCTAATGAATGTTAATGAGTATACGAAGCTTGCCGAGCGTTTACTTCGTAAATTCTCGGTCGATTGCGGTCCCTGTGCTAGTTGCAACATTCTTTAATTCATGGCCTATATTTGCGTTTGTCGTGTTTAGAGTTGGTGAAATAGTCGACTGTGATGGTGTAGTAAATTGGCATTAATGAAATGGAAAACAAGGCACCAGTTCACACGTAAAGCATGGAAATTCTGGGGGAGGGGGTGAGACAAACTTATTCCAGAAAGCTTTTCCAGGCTAAAACACGGCGGGTAAACGTCAAACACTCTTTTTTGACGTTTCGTACAATGCTCGTTCTTTTTTAAACACAAAAAGGTGAAATATCCCGGGAAAATTTGAAAAAAATCGTGTAAATTGAACAAAATTTAATTAAAAAATGTTCATATGACGTGAAGCGCCGACAATTTGTGGCTTTTGAGTCACGAATAAGATAAAAACGCTAAAAAAGGCATACTATTAACAATTTTTACGAAAAATTAGCAATTCTGGGCTGTCGCAGTTATTTTATGTGGGACAGTAGCCATTCTGGGGTCGAAACCACCCCTTACCCCAAGCACATGTGGCACAGCCATTGCATAGCAAGGCCGATCTGGGATACGGGGAGGGACAGTCAGTCTAGGTGTTTTAGTATGCTTTTGAGCCATGTCCTCAGATACTACAATTATATTGTTGTAAATACGTTACGTTTCCCAACATTTTCTGGTCCATGTTAAGCATTTTAGATGAAAATTTTCAATTTTCATCCATTTTCAGTCTTAATTTTGCCTCATTTTCTACAGAAAATTTTCCGTTCTTTATTCCGTCTCGTGCAACTCTCTGCGATTCAAATAGTAATAGAGTTGATAAAAACACGTCTTTGTGTAAAAAAACATTAAGTACTTCTCGAGCAAATCACCTCGGAGAATTACGCGAATCTTAAATGATTAAATAACAAACGCTGGGTTGAGCGAGCCTGGAGAGCTAACATTTTAATGGTACAAAAAACAATTCACCCGGAAGAAGTAGTACATGATAAAAAACGCAGTAACTGCCGCAATTCGTGGTTAGAGGAAGCCAGTGACTGTCGGAATAACTTAAGATCTTTCTATCAATTTTTTATCCTGATTTTGCTTTACTCGTTATTTTTCTATTTCGTCTCACGTGATGGCAGAGAAAAATTTTGGAGTCAAGTACCTACATATGTATTTTGACAGAGACAGACAAAATAGTGATGTTTCTCGGCCATTTAATATTAGCACCAAAAATTAAATTCTGTGTCCACCGGATTCATGTTGGAGGGGTTCAGACAAACCCAAGGGCAGCAAAAAAATTCCGGAGGTCTGGTTGTGTAAAATCGCCAAAAATGTTATTAAAAATATATAAGAAGGAAGAGATTTTTAATAAAAATTTTTACGGCATAATTTATTCTCGTCTTCCAGCAGATCACGCAACATGCGGATGAAATTTGCGCATTCAGCTTGTCATAAGTTGACCGTCAAAGACAATAGACTAGCATAACATCGCCGCGAACTTCCGCTTAGCTTAGTGGTAGAACGTCTGATTGTCGTCGATGCAACACACGTTCAATTCCTGCTGCGAGATTTCTATTTAGCGCACTTACTGTAGTATGTCCCAGCACTGTTAGATGCTTGAAATAAAGACAACAGTTTAAGAACGCGGAAAACAATATTGTTCTGAAGGTTAGAATCATATTAAAAAAAACAGAACACTCTCACCTTATTTAAACAGATCAAATGTTTACAACTAAAACGCTACGCAACTACTGGGTGACAAGAACACTTACGCTGAGATTCGTAGTCCAGACGTTACATGGAACATTTTGGAAAACTAAGCTACCGCAACGCTCTGAAAACAATGAATTTCCAGTGTTAACTTCACACAACTGCTGAGTATAAAGAAAACGTGCAGTCAGATTCGTAATCCTGAGCTCACAGAACATGTTTAAAAAAATTTACGTCTTGCAACGCTCTGGACGCGAAATCAAATTGTACTATGAACTTAACACGCTAGCAATTAATTGATTGTGTAAACGTAAACTTAAGACAACCACTGGGTGTAGAAAAAAATGATGGTCAGATTTATAATTCTGAGGTTACATAGAACATTTTCCAAAAATTAGGCTTCCGCAACGTTTCAGTGTAATATTTTAACAACTACCGAGTGTAAATAAGATTTAAGTCGGATTTGTAATTCTCATATTACTCTAATATAACGATCAATTTTTAAGAAAAATTATTTCTTCACAGTCGTCTGTACACGAACGCGCCTAACTGACTTATCACGCTTGACCCGTGGTACATTTCTTGGCTTGTGAGCATGTCCAGGCTCTTAACCGGAGAATTCGGCAGGTAAGACAGAAACTTATTTAACATACCCGGTTTTTGACTCTACGCTTCTCGAAAAAGCTCAATGTTAAAGTAAATAAACACTAATTTGCTGCGACGTGTACCACTAAGAAATAATTAATTTTTATCTTTTTTGTTTCATTAGCGAACAAAAAAAGGGACAGAGACTTATTTTCTCATCATCCTCCACATTATAAACCTTAAAAATCTAAACCCACCTGTCTGTTGAGTGTAAAAAAATTCAATTTGGGCCAGTTTGCAGCCTTGGAATCGTCGTACTTTTGTGATTCAGAACTTCTGTCTGCATCCGATTCGAGATAATAACCAATAAAAGGGCAAAAACGTGTTTTTTCGCCCAATATTGCACCCTTGATTTTTAACTTTACACCTCCAGAGCTAACTCAATATTGAGTTTTTGGACCGCGGTTCACTGCGGCGTATAGCTCCTGGAAGATACTTTATTTTTATACTATTCACTTTGTCCTAACCTATAAGCGTAGATGTCTGGTACCTAACCAGTATTTTACATCGTCCACAAGAATGTAAAGTTTAAACCCCTATATCTAGCTTCGTATTGAGCGTTAAAAAGTTTGCTGGCAAGCAGAAAGTAGCCCTTGGGTCTTCTTAGTGCCATTCTATCTAAAAACATTTCTTGGGACTCATAAGTGGAGTTTCTGGCAGACAAAAAAGAGATAAGAATGTTTTTCACCCTCAGATTCTTTACACTTTTTACACCGCCAATTCGGAAATAGGTCACTTTTGTAAAAAATAAAAGTATCATTGATATTGATCAATTGTATCCATTTCAAAAAAAACACGCTAAATAGAATGCAAAACTGAGCTGGAAAAGTCGTGTGTCCCACCAAAATTTAAAAAAAACTACAGGGTATAACGCTACAGTAAAAGTTTATACGCTTTTTATACGCTGGGTAGAAGCGTAATGAAAAAAATGGCGGCATCGAATTTTTATATTCTCTTTCTTCTAAAAAAACCGCAGTGCTCCGTAATAACGCGGTACCTATGATCAGGGGCAGAACTAAGGAGGGGCGGCCGCCCCCTCCCCGATTGGCCAAAAATAGTTGACGAGTAATTGTATATGTAATTTGCAATGATGTTTGGCCGTCAATGATGATGATTTCACAAATTTTCTCGTCGTTTCGCGCTGCAACTATAATTAGTGATTATAATCAGTGACAACTGACAATTATAATTATAATTAAAATTAGTAACATTTATTTACTTTGTTGGCGGCCAAGAAGTCAAACTTTCGCTCAAAGAACGATTTCAAGAGCAAAAATAACTATTTCAGTATATTTATCTTTTAGGTCCAAGCGTACGTTTTAAAATTCTATGCAGCAAATACACAGAATCGAGTAGTAATTCAAGCTTCTAAAGTATCTTTCGCCCAAATTTCTAAAATTTTCCGATTTCTGCTAAAGTCAAAGAAATCTGATGATTTTTTTCACACTGAATTCTCGAAAATTCAAAAATTTTTCGAAAAAATGTTACCCAAAAGCGATTTTTAATAAAAGTACGCAACAAACAACGGGAAAAAACACCAAGTCACGCGTCATGGGCAATTTTTAGACCAATTCTCGGCTGTTTTGGAAAAAGTTGGGGTACCGCCTAATTCCTCACGAAAATCCTTCGCCGCTGCCCATGATATACGAAACAAGGATTTTTTTAGATCTTTCAATGATTTCTCGATATTTTCAACGCTTTGTGCCGATTTCAGCACTAATTGTGCGCGGTTTCGAAATTTTTTTAAAACCCCGAATCACAAATGATTCTGCCAAAAGACGGCAGAAACCGCCACATAGTCTGGTTCACACAAGTTTGGGCATAAATTTTAAAAAAATATGTCGGACAATAAGTCGACAGATCGAGATTATAGCATTAATCTGAAATATAATTATCGTAATCCGTCGGTTTACTCTCGAAAAAAATTCTTAAAATTTATGCCCAAACTTATGTGAGACTATAAGGACGATATACGGATTTTTGACACTGTTGGCGAAATTTAAGATCTCGCCCCCTGTGAGAAAATCCCGGTTCCCCTATTGGGGAGTACACGAGGACGTAGGGGGAGAGGGGTAATGCACCACTAGAAACCAAAATAACCCCCACCAGAATTCAATTTTTGAAATTTTTCTTGTTTTTTCTGCAATATTTTGATGCTTATGGATAGTGCTAGATGAGAAACGTTGAAAAATGGTGTTTCCTTCACCATACCATTAGTTTTAAAGTTTTTTTTACCTTTGAAAAATATTGCACCCCCAGAATTGTGGTGCTGCCCGCCTATGCTGCGGACCTCTAATATCGTAAGACAGTCAAAGAATTGTAACAAGCCTAATTTTTGAAGGTTTCTAATCGGATTCTATCCATTGCCATAAAAGGTTAAAAACAAAAGCTTGTTTAATTCCCGAGGTTGAAACTCCTGCACTTCATACATGCACATAGGGGGTGGGGGATGAGGAGGGTATTACCCCCCAAGAAGAGTCCGCCGACAATAACTGTCTGGTGATTTTGTGCTGATGGAACGCTTTTTGCATCAGTTTTGAGGTCAAAAGCAGTTAAAACGTAAACATTTTTCAGGCGCTTCGCGCCAGATTAGTACTTTTAACTCTAAAAGCGATTAAAACTGATAAAATTTTTGCATTTTCCGCTGTTAAAAGTGATAAATTGCAGTGAAAATGGACCAAAAATGCGTTTAAAATACGATATTACTACGAGAAAACGTTTTATAGGCTATCTTGACCATTTTGATCGTTAAAACAGCAAAAAAAAACGTGAACGTTAAATTCACTGTTTTGGATTTTTAACATTCCACCCCCGCTGCCGACTCTAACCTTGTGCACCTATGCTGCGCATACAAGCAGAAGTCAGCCTACCTACTACAATCTCAATAATCGATGAGGCACAGGAGCTCTCTTATCAAACCTTGTGCTCACCAAATGCAAACAAATCCGTTTTGAAGGCTGGGTTTTATTGAAAGCATGATTTGATGTTAAAAACTAAAAAACGACACAACCGATCACCAGTTGTACAAACATGCATAGGAACAAGGCGCAAACAAAGGTAGAAACGGTTCAACAGTCGCGGATAAGGCAACGCCATACCAATAAAAATCAATAATGTTAATAAAGAGTCGAAATTCGAACTGGGGCCAATCCAACATGCGCAGCACGAAAATTCTGAGCGGGAAATGGGACAAAAATTTCTCGTTCACCCTAGCACAAAAAAATTTTTCATTACACCGTAATTCGCGATTGTCCGCAAATTTCCAAAACTTATCAAAAAATTCGTACAAAAGGTGCTTTTTAAGCGTTTTCAACTACCAACTCGCTCAAAAGTGCCAAATTTTCGGCGCTTTGCGCCATATACCCATTTTTTGACTACATGCTGTTCAATTTGTTCATTTTTCCATTTTTTGTTTTTATGCCTTAGAAAGAAAGAGCGTCGTCAGAAACGGACGCGTATCCACCATTTTTCAGAAACGGACGCGTATCCACCATTTTTATCCCAAAAACATTCAAAATTTCACCTTCTCCATGAATTCCCATGCTGTGCACGGATGGTTTGGAAGCTGTTCTGGAAGACAGATCAACAGTAGTAATGGTTGTGAATATCTTATCGTCCTCGTAGGCGATGGCAGAGCGGAAAATCTAAGGGTCTGGCTCAGTGGCGGATCTAGGATTTTCCTAAGGGGGGGGCGGTACCCCTAAGGGGGGGGCGGAACCCTGACTTGGGCGAAAAAATTAGCCTTTTTAACCCGAAAATCGCTAAAAAATGCTTAATTTTGCGCACTATTTTGGGCCAATAGGGGGGGGCGCGGCAGCTCCCCCCCGCCCCCCTAAATCCGCCCCTGGTGTGGCTCGCTGGGGTCAGAACAAAATTTTTAAAGATAAATAAAGGGCCTGCTTTTTGATGGTTAGGCAAAAAGCACAGTTTTTCGATGTTTTTATCCGAACTCCATCTGTTGACATTGAAAAGTTGCAAATAAAGGAAAACGATTCACGGACCGCAACCAGACATGCACAGCATGGGAATTGTAAGGTAAGGTGAAATTCTTAAGTGCCTTTTTTATAGCCCGAACATGGTGGACACCATACCTGGTCGTGGGGGTATGCGAATTCCCCCAGAAACCAAAATACCTCCCCCAGAATTTAATTTTTGAAGATCGTTTTTGCTTTTTTCGCAATTTTTTGATGCCAATGGATAGTGCTCGATGAGAAACGTTGAAAAATGGTGTTTTTCCGCCATACCAAAGTTTTTCAGGCCATTTTTTGACCTTTGAAAAAATCTTGTTACACTCCCCCCTCCCAGAACTTTGGTGCCACCCACCTATGGTCGACAGGCGTCAAAAAAACATCGTTTATCGGCGTTTCTGACGACGTTATATTTTTCCAGAACATAAAAACATAAAAAATTTTGAAAAAATAAAAAGAATCCGAATAAATTAAACAAAATATAGTCAAAAATCGAGTGTTAAAAATAGTCGTTTTTGAGCGAATCCATAGCTAAAAATGCTTAAGACAGCACCTTTTCCACGCATTTTAAAGAAAATTGTGAAGAATCGCGAATTCGCGGGAAATGGGGTAGTAAAAATCTATGCCGGAGGGTAAAAAGTTTCCCGGGCAGGGTGAAAACCCTCTACCTTTGAAATTCAATTCTGACGTGTCTATCGATTTTGAAGGGAGTCCAAAGCATAGGTGGGCAGCACCAAAATTCTGGGGGGAAGGGGGTTGGGGTTTGCAAGATTTTCAAAGGTCAGAAAATGGTTTTAAAAATGGTGGTATGGCGAAAAAACACCATTTTTCAATGTTTCTCCTCGAGTACTATCCATTGGCATAACAAATTGCGAAAAAAAACAAAAAGAAGTTTCAAAAATTGAATTATGGGGGGTATTTCGATTTCTGGGGGGGTTTCGGCCTTCTGGGGGGTGCATACCCCCAGCCCCCCACGCCAACGTGTGGTCCGAACGCCCAGATGCCCAGACACCCCACGCCCCTGAATACATCGGACCCTCTAGGATATCGTTGTTGCCCATGTATATCCGTCAGCCACTATTCTGGGTTTGAAACGCCGAAGACCATAAGAACCCTAATAAGCATACCGATCACATGCATAAATAACATCAATCTAAAAAGTCAATGAGTGACGTCCACATTAAGGCGTAGGGATGGGAGTTGGGGGTGTGCACCCCCAGGGGGCCGAATACCCCCCAGAAATTAATATACCCCAACCTAAGAAATCAATTTTTGAAAATTTCTTCAAAAAATTTTCGCAATTTTTTGATGATAATGGATAAAGCTCGATAAAACCTAATAAATAAACCCACCCAGAAATCAAAATAACCCCATAATTCAATTTTTGAAAATTTTTTCCGTTTTTTTCGCAATTTTTTATGCCAATGGATAGTACTCGAGGGGAAACATTGAAAAATGAAGTTTTTGCCGTACCATTTTAAAGACCATTTTTTGATTTTCAGGAAATCGTGCACCCCCAGAATTCTGGTGCTGCCCAACTATGGTGACGTCATGTTCACACAAAAATGCAACAAATAATGACTAGTGCGTGCGATCGCATAATATCGATTAGAAAAATGCAACCCGAATCAAATAAATTAGTAAAAATAACGAATCAGTCGACTAGCAACGAAAATAAGATAGATTAAAATTAAATTTGAAAAAATCATCCCATTCCAATGTATTATAAATCACGATCATCACTATCAGTCGCGTAAAAGGAAGACGAGTGGTGAAAAAATCGATAATACGCAACAGGTTTCAGCCGAAACGGTTCAGAGGTCAAAGGTCAATGTAATTAATCAATTTATCGATTTTTTTTGTAATGATCGATTTATCGATTTTTTTGTAATTATCGATTTATCGATTTTTTCGTAATTATCGATTTATCGATTTTTTGTAATTATCGATTTATCGATTTTTTCTAATTATCGATTTATCATTTTTTTGTAAATATCGATTTATCGATTTTTTCGTAATTATAAATTTCGCACAATGTTGTACTTTTCAATGAGCGGAATAGCCGAGTGACGGGGATCGACTTTTTTGTGCTGCGCGATCATTTGCTTAACTTCGGCGACGCTCATGCGGAAAAAATTATCTGCAAAACAAAATAATTAAATAGATAAAATAGGATAAACATAGCATGATAGCGAAAACACTGACCGGATAAAATGATGGATCTAGCGGGCGAATTGCACGTGTTATGAGCGTACATGGATACGGGCCTTGTTCGCGAGGCAGGCGTAGGCTTTGGCTGAAATAGGTCAAAGGTCAACAAAAAGTGGGTTTTATCTGAAATCGTTCACAGGTCAACGGTCAAATACGAACAGACATGCAACGGCAGGACAAAGAGGGTGGAGGGTCCCAGGCCATTTTTAGGGGGGGGCGTGCATGCACATAGGGGGTCGAGGGGGTATTACCGTAGGTGGGCGGCACTAAAGTTCGGGGAGAGGGTGCAAGATTTTTCAAAGGTTAAAAAATGGCCTTAAAATGGTGGTATGGCGAAAAAACACCATTTACAACGTTTCTCCTCAAGCACTATCCATTGGCATCAAAAAATTGCGAAAAAAAACAAAAAAATTTCAAAAATTGAATTCTGGGGGCAAGGGTATTTTGGTTTCTGGGGTAGGGGTGCATACCCCCAAACCCCCACGCCCACTTATACGACGTCTAGCAGAATACCAGACACTTTTCTTCATTATTCCCTAAATATTTGATGTTTCACATCATTCCATCAGAAAAGTTCATGTAGAATAAAATATGTACAAGAATGAAGTATCAAAATTTGACATTAATAGCGAAATTAAGTACTCATTAACCCGGCCCCCTAAAGGGAAACGCAATTTACCCCCTCCCAGAACTTTTGACCGGTGCATGTGTATATGTTCAGAGGTCAAAGGTCAAATACGAAGTGGATTTTGGCCGAAATTGTTCAGAGGGCAAGGTAAGAGGCCAAATGCGAATTAGCCCTAAGCGGACATTTTAAAGAGGTCAAAGGTGAAACATGAAAAATTGCGTGGATAACATACACGTAACAGGGGAGATAAAGGATCCCCAACCTAAGTGAGTCGTTTTTTTGCAATCTCCCAAAGTCAGAAATTTTCGATCTATCGATTGTTGGCAAAAACTGGCGTTTTTCGGCTATTTTTGGCTGTGGTTCGGCCTTATTTGGCCAAACATTGAAGACGTAAACTTAACGACTCGAAATTTCGGGTTGGGCTCATGGCCATTTTTGGGGGACGGCGGGTAAATGATCTCTAATTTCGATGAAAATGGCGAAAAACGCCTACATATGGACTAAAAATGCAAGTTTTGAGCAAAATAGGGGATCAAAAATTTTCTGACTACGAATGGGATGGGTGGGACGGTCGCCTTTGGGTGGGGAATCCCCAATCTTCTGTAACACCGACTGAAGGTCATTTAGCCCCCCCTAAAATAGGCCGACTAAATTCACCTAAAACTGAGCTTGATTTGTTTAACATTGAACGGAGAGGCATTCAAAGGGTAATCAGCACATATGGGCTATGGGGTCTCTGGAACAGACATGATCCTGGGGGAGTTTGGGGGGGGGTTTCTCCACCACCAAAAAAATTTTCACCCCCCCCCCCGCAAAAATTTTTTCACAACCCTACCAGAATTGGCGATTTTTTGGAAGTTCCCAAAAATATTCTAAAGATTTGTAGAAAATAAGCTTTTTTAAGCGTTTTTATTTATCTATTTGCTCAAAAGTGCCAAATTTTCGGCGTTTCGCGCCATTATACTCACGTTTTGACTAAATTTTGTTCAATTTGTTCCGTCGTTTTGATTTTTTTCGATTTTTTCCATATTTTTATGCTCTAGGACGATAGAGCATCGTCAGAAACGCTGAAAAACGATGTTTTTGACGCATACTTACCATTTTTGGATTCCAAAAAGGCACTTTGTAATTACAGCCCCCCAGAATTCCCACTAGGGATCGACCGGAGCTCCGGCTCCGGCTCCGGCCTCCGGCTCCTCCGGCCATTTTTTGGTCCTCCGGCCTCCGGCGGCCGGAGGTACAAAAAAGGGGCCGGAGGCCGGAGGTTTTTTAAACCGAATCATTCAATGCTTTAACGCTCTTCTTTTCTTTTGAAGCTTAGCACTCAGATTGCCTATTTTGTGAATTTGTACAAACACAGGTTTAATAAGTGAAGCTGTAAATGTGAACACTAGGGATGCAGCGGGTGCACATTTTTTGGAATAGCGGGTGCGGGTGCGGGTGCCAAAATTTTGCTTTAGCGGGTGCGGGTGTCGCACCTTAAAAATAGCGGGTACGGGTAGCGGGTTTAGCAGTGAGATATAGCATAAAATAAATAGGGCTGAAAAAGCACAATTTTTTCGTCCACTTAATGCAGTTATTTACTGCGTGTAAAATTCATATTAATCGTCAAGCTGATTGTCTTTTTATTTGCAGACTAACTCTCAATGGATTAAATTTGCAGATTAAAAATAAGTAAATTGTCAATGATTGAAGCATTGACCAAAATGAGTAATATATTCACACTTTACAGAATAAAATGTTTAGCCACTTGTTGTCATTCGCTTCTTAAAAAGGGTCTACGACGTTTTGGAGCCAGCAACTTATAAATTATATTAATTAGAATAACTTTGGAGCAATTTTAAAGTAAAATATATATTCAGAAAGCAGGTTCTACAAGCTACAAAATAGCATATTGTACTTTTCGATTCGATGAGTATTCATTTGTGTACAACTGAAAAACCGTAGAAAATCCAGTGTATTTTTAGATGCGTTTAATTATCTCACTAAATTCAGAGATATTCTAAAAGTAATTTGTACCATCACGTTGAGAATTGAATGGGCTTTCGGAATCTGTATTATACTTTATTCATAAATGAATGTTAATAATCATCAATAATATTACAAAGAGTGTGGCGCCTAAATGTCCCATTTCGTCTTAAAAAAAGCAGTGTACAATTATACATTGCTGCAAAATCTTTCTACACACGCTAGAGTGGTTAAACTGATGCACTAAAGACTGACACATAGACCCTCTTTTTTAAAAAGCATAATTCGCATAATTGGAATTAACCATAAGAGAGCTTGAACACGTATCTGCAGTCCAGTGGGTATCTAAAAATATCACTCATTACAAGTAGATGTTTGCTTTTCTTATTTGTACTGGTACATTAGATGTCACTGCTATACATTTTGGTTTTTTCATTTACGTGCCACTGCCTTAGAATCGTTTTGTCTTTTCGTAAATTCTGAATATTATTATCCGCCACCCGCTGTTTTATCACGATATTTTTAGCGGGTGCGGGTGCGGGTAGCAAAATTTTGGAATAGCGGGTGCGGGTGCGGGTACCAAAAAAGAAGCGGGTGATAGCGGGTGCGGGTGCGGGTATCCGCTGCATCCCTAGTGAACACTAATGTGGCATTGTGAATGCACCATTGGTGAAATATTATATCATATATTTTGAGCCTTACAAATCGGACAGTGACAGCGCTTCATCTGATATGGAAATGGAAGATGAAGAAATCGCTGATGACAATTAATTGAAAAATAATTAATATAATCGCAATAGTTTAGTACATATAAATGCATGGTTAGATAATAAACATTCACTTCTACAGATCTTTTACTTATTCATGAGCAATATATTTATACAAACCTATATACTGTACATCATATGGATTATATTTAAAATTCTAGTTCACTGAAAATTCTAAGTTCACCTCCGGCCTTCGGCCTCCGGCCTCCGGCTCCGGCTCCGGCCGGAGCCGGAGGTGACGATGGCCGGAGCTCCGGCTCCGGCCCGGAGGAAAAAATGGACCTCCGGTCGATCCCTAATTCCCACGCTGCGCATGTATGCTTCGGACCCAATAATACAGCGGAACCCCCCAAATCGATAGACCGCCAGAATTGAATATTTGATGCTATTTTTGACAACTATGTCTCATCGGATTCCCAGAATTTCGCAGCTGCACACGTATATATAGTTATCAGAATTCGAACTGAATCGAATTTGAATTCAAAAAAGTCCAGCTCCAAATTTTGACCAGCAGTACGGTTAATTTATATCCAGATTTTCAACCAAAATTCAGTATTTTTCTTCAGATTGCTGGCTGGAAATGTAGGTACCTGGCTATTTTCCACAGTCAAGAAAAATTCGAATGTCTACCGAGAATTCGACAGCCTCAACATTTCTAATTATGCATATTATTCGATCGATGAAGTCAAAATCTACGACATACCCATATAAAACACGCGACAAGAACATTGAAAATGTTTAAAAACAGTAAAACAAAAAAATCAAAGAAAAAGTGAAAGTCCTTTAAAAACTTAAAATACACTAGAACCGCTAAAAAAATTAAAAAAACAGCAATACGTAGAATATCAAAAAAACTGTAGTAATCGGTCCACAAATAAGTTAGAACGCAAAGTTCCGGGAGAAAGAGTAGTCGGCCATTTTTTAAAAAAAAGACCTCATATTTATTTAAAATGGGCCAAAAACGTATGTTTTCCCAAAAAATTGAAGACAAGTTAAGAGTCCGTCTTTGGGGTGATGGGCGAAGACGAATTTAAGGTGGGGTTCTCCAGACAGTAAGAGGGGGAATGAGGGATCATCCATACCACAAAATCAGAAAATTTTCGACCCCCGCTAAAATTCCGAACCGTTGAATGTAAGGGGTTCGGGAAACGCAGAATACCCTGCCCCCAAGAATTCAATTTTTTTAAATTTTGTTGACTTTTTTCGCAATTTTTTGATGCCAATGGATAGTGCTCGATGAGAAACGTTGAAAAATTGTGTTTTTCGCCATACCACCATTTTTGAGGCCATTTCTCGATCTTTGAAAAATCCGGCACCCCCCAGAATTTTGATGCCGCCCACCTACGGTTATTAGTCGATCCATTTTGCATACGATCAACATTTTGCAATCATTCTTTCAATATACACTTTTTACTTTACAACTCACTAGATTATTCCTGTACTGCACTTCTGAATGTAAATCCGGATTGCTTTTGTACTGTATATCCGCGTTATTACCAAATTCGGTGCCGACGCGTTCATAAAAATGAAAAAAGTCGACTAGAAGCCGCAAAACGAATAAAAAACAACCTTTTCTATTTAAGTTAGGCATATTTGACGCCTTTCTTGTGACACACAAACACACATACATACAGCCACATACATAACATGCAACCAATGACGGATCTAGGCAGGCACGTAGCTGTGGGGGGGACTGGGGGGTCCAGACCCCCCAAAATTCAGAGAAAAACCGGAAAAATAGGACTTTTTTACACGTTATTTTGTGCTATTTTTGGCTTAGATCCCCCAAAATTGGTGTTGATCCCACCAAAATAGAAGGGCCAGCTACGTGCCTGGATCTAGGATTCTCCTAAAGAGTGGGGTATTTATTTATTCTCCTAAAAAATGTGGCGCGAAGCGCCGGAAAATTTGTGGAATTGAGGCGGATGCACGTTTGAAAGCTTGATTTACTGGTTGATATCCTGTATTTGTAGCATTTGACGCGAAACGTCGAAAACTTTTCATTGAAAATAAAAGAAAACTATGCTAGAATAGCTCTTTCTGTCATTAAAATTGTTTTTAAACCTATTTTGTGAGTGCACGTAGCTGGCCCTCCTATTTTGGGGGGGACCAACACAAATTTTGGGGGGTCTGAGCCAAAAACAGCACAAAATAAGGTGCAAAAAGTCCTATTTTTCCGGTTTTCTGAATTTTGGGGGGTCCGGACCCCCCAGTCCCCCCCACAGCTACGTGCCTGATTTTGTGAGAAAAATGACTCCCAGGTCGTCAAGAAAGTAAATAAATGTCATTAATAGATATAATCCGCGCGCAGCGCCGGAAAAATTTGAGAAATGACGGTCACTGACGGCCAAAAATCATTGATAATTACATATCCATTCCTTATCTCGCCAAATATTTCTGGCCAATGGGGGGATGGGGGGGGGGGCGGCCGTCCCAGCCCGTCCCCCTTATATCCGCCCCTGCATGCAAAGTTTATAGGTGGAGTTTCGATTTTATATCAAGTTTTTAATAATTTATGCGCAATGAGTGAATTAACATCATCAATGTGTAATGGAATAATAAGTCAAATATATGAAGGAAAAAGAGATAAAGCTTTCCTTAGTAATTGGAGACCAGTGGCGGATCCAGAATTTTCCGAAGGGGGGGACGGAACCCTGACTTGGGCGGAAAAACTAACCGTTTTAACCCGAAAATCGCTAAAATTAGTTACTCGGCGAAATTTAAAAAAATGCTATTTAGCGACTAAAATATCTGTATACTAGCCCTTACAGTGTTTATACGTATTCTGTATATTTCGTTTATGATTCGTAACGTTTCAAAATTTTTATACTAGCCCCCTCTGTAATTTATTGTTAAGCGCCCCTTCTCTTCATGGCGCAAGCAATTATCTTTAATACAAGAAAAACACACACACAGACCACACACACACAGTATTATACTGTATTCCGCATAGTACGTTCCAATATCTAAATTAAACGAATTATTGTCGCAGGTACCCAACTTTTTATTTTGATGAATAGTTTGGTGTGGGTGGGGGGCCAGCCATGATCTGGGCGGGCGAGGAAAAACTTCACTCCCCCTCCCATAAAAATTTTCACCCCCGTCACACCAGAATTGGCGATTTTTCAAAAGTTCTAAAAATTTTCTAAAAATTTGTAGAAAAGGTGTTTTTAAGCGTTTTTAGCTATATATTTGCTCAAAAGTGCCAAATTTTTGGCGCTTAGGGCTATTATACTCATGTTTTGACCTTATGTGTGCAATTTATTCGACTTTTTTGATTTTTCTTTCCGAAATTTTTGTTATGTGCTCTAGAAACATAGAGCACTGTCAGCAACGCTAAAAACCATGTTTTTGAAGCTTACCTAGCATTTTTAGACCCAGAAAAGGACTTTATAATTTCAATTCTAGAATTCCATGCTGCGCATGTACGATGCGCGTCACATCAGAAATGTTATCACCTCAGAAATTTTTTTGCCGAAATTTTGTGAATTTACGGGAAAAATCTTGAAAAGATGCTCTCTTGAGCCTCATAGCTACCTATTTGCTCGAAAAAGTCAAATTTTCGGAAACGCCGGAAAATTAAGTTTGAGACGCAATTAAAAGCACTTGAAAATCTTTCATTCACCCCCAAATTCCCATGCTACACATTTCTGATGACAACCAATCAACAAACTCACTAATCATCAGACAAACAAGTAGGTAGCTAATAAGTCAATCAGCAAACCAAGACCAGATACAAACATTGAGAATTCGGGTCTAGCTGGACCCTCAGCGGAAAGAGAACGTTAAAATCAAGGCCCAGAAAAGATGTAAATTAATTGTTGTCCGCAAAGAGACTCAAAAATGTCTAAAATCACGAGTTGAGGTCAGTAGCGGACCTAAGATTTTCTTGAAGGCGGGGGGGGGGCGGTACCCCTGAGGGGAGGGGGGGGCGGAACATTGACTTGGGCGGAAAAATCAGCCGTTTTGAACCCGAAAATCGCTGAAAATCGCTCGAAAATGTTAATTTGACGCACTATTTTGGGGCAATGGGGGGCGGCCGTCGCCCTTAAATCGCCCCCTGGTTGAGTAGAACTTTAAATAATTTTATGCGTAATATAAGCTAAAGATTGCCAAGGTGATAGGACCGATCCACCAGGCTGGTGGTCAGACCGTGACCTCTGTTGATCAAGGGGGTCATTCAAGCAGCTAAAAAACTAATGAATCTCAATAGACGACCCAGGCGATCATTTTAAAAAGTATATACACAACGATCAAACGAAATAAACACAAAATAAATTTACCATTCAACTAAACAAGCAATCAGCTAAGGGGATTCAAACGGATTAAAATCGAAACATTCGACAAAATAATACTCAAACATTTTATATTTCAAAACATATATGTAACCATTGAATTTTTAATACGTTCAGATAAGTATTTTTAATTCTTTCATTCAAAATTCTAAATGTAAGTACAAGCATTTTATAATTTAAAAGTTTCAAAAAGATCATATATCATAAAGGATAATTTCTAAGAAATAATCGAGTACGTGTTTTGAGAAATATTTTGTATTTATCGGTTTAAAATAAATTAAATGAATAAAATAATGAAATAAATTAGCATGTACGAAGGAATGTTGAATTACAATTTATAACAAATGATTTACATAAAGAAAGCTACTTGCGACGCAATTGTTCAGCCTGTTAAATCGTACGTCAGCTTATTAGCGCAATAATAATGATGAACATCTTCTGTAACGACGAGCAGCGTAACGTGGAGCGGATACTTCAAAACAAGCGCAATGATGTCCTGTGTAAACATAAAACCCATTGGCGTATGGGAATAATCTCTATTTTTCATTCATGTTATAAAGCAGCATAGTTTTTCAAAGTTCAAAAAATGGCCTTAAAAATGGTTGTATGCGAAGAAACTACATTTTTCAACGATTCTCATCGAGCACTATCCATTGGCATCGAAAAATTGCGAAAAACAAACAAAATTTGAAAATTTTAATTCTGAGGTATTCCGGTTCCTGGGGTGTTTTTGTTTCTGAGGTAGTTTGGTTTCGGGGCAGACACCCCAAACCCCCCCGCCCAGGTATTATAAGAAGCTTTCACATTAATGTCTTCTATTCCACCTTTTTTGCCAGACTGCTGTGATGTTTTAGAAAATATACAGGTAAGCAGTTTTGCATTGATTTTTCTTGAAGGCTATTGGGAAATTGTATTGTATTCCATTCCAAATATGCAAAGTGAAAATTTCTGATTTATTAATTTTTACTTATTCAGAGCATGGTTGATATCACACGTGGGCGTAGAGGGGGGGGTTCGGGGTATGCACAATCCACAATAAGGCCGAGTAGTCCTCGAGAATTCAATTTTGAAATTTTTTTGCGATTTTTCCATGCATGATACTTCTCGATGAGAAACGTTGAAAAATGGTGTTTTTTCGCCATACCACAATTTTTAAGACAATAATTACAATGAATTAGAGATTAAACATGTTAAATGTTTAACTGCATTCATTATATACTATATAGCTTATTGTTTGAAAATAAAACTTCTTCAAACGTGCGTAATATTCTGGTAAAAGAGTATATTCATTTTTTATAAGACCGAACATTAATTCCCGTTATAAAATCTAGCAAGTAATTGAGCTTATAAACTAATGCAAAAGTATGTCATTCAACCTGAGCTACATATGAAAGTGCGTCACGCTGAGCGCAGCGCAGACCGCTGACAAGGTTAGTCCCCATAACAGAAAAATTAAGATAGCAGGTTTGAGATTATGCCTTTAATACTCTAAAATGCGATCAAAATTTAATTGAAAATAATTCGTGAAACCGTAAAATGTCTTAGAACTCATAGAAAATCAGTAATATTTCGAAATCTGCTTCAGGTATTATGCGGACGAGATGATTGATGAAAATGAAAAGTATAATTAAGTGAGAAGGCATGAGTTCAGTGTGCACAAATAAACATTATAGAAAAAAATAGAATGCATTGAAAAGGGAATAACACAGAGAGCGAGTGTATAACAAGAATATAGTCTAATCTACAAATACTCTTTCACTTGCAGCTAAGCTCATTCTAGCTTCTTTCGATAGCGTTTTCAAAAATTTTTAAAATGAATTAATCTCTATCGGCAACAAAGCGCGCACGAAAATTCTCCGAAAAACTAAATAGAATAATAATTCAGGCCCGGCCCGGCTCTCTAAAACCGGCTCGGGCCCGGATCGCCTAAAGACCGGTCGGACCCAGGCCGGCCCGGATACCCGGTCGATCCCTGTTTCCAGCAATAAGTATAATATAAGTGCTGCGCAAACAAAAGATACGCCGTGCTTCGCAAACGTACAGCAGACATTTTACAACGAACATAGTTAATGCAATGCGTAAACCAAACGCACTATGCAGTGTACACTAGAATGTTCCGGTTCCAGATTTCTCAAAGAATTCGGTTCTGTTTCCGGTTCTTCAAAAACAATAAATTCGGTTCCGGTCCCGGTTCTTGCGTAAGTTGTGACCGCCGGTTCAGGTCTTTTCAACTAGAGAACCGTCGATCCCGGTTCTTGCGTGAGTTGGAACCACCGCTTCCGGTTCTTCAACTAGAGAACCATCGGTTCCGGTTCCGGTTCCTTCAACTAGAGAACCGTCGGTTCCGGTTCCGGTTCTTGGTTCCTGTGTTAAGGTATGTACGCTCTTGATAGCCTGACTTTACGGAAACATATGACATATAATCCGAAGATAAATTATTCAGGAAGTCGTTTAAATCTGGCGACTGCAGTTTAAACAAGTTTTCGTCAAGTTGACAATTTCATATATAAATCATGGAATATTATCCATGTTTCTTTGAATAAAATATAATATCACGGCTGGTTTTGTCTGTACAATCTTTCATTCAGTTGAACACTATGTTTCCACTCTTCTTTGCTTATTAGAATCCGTAAATTGGTGTATAATTTTTCCTAAACCATCTGCCGTCGTCATTTGATTTGATGAGTGTGATATTGCCACATTATTCACTCATTCTTTCATATTTTTAGGTCAGTAGCAATATTTTAGAATGTCCAATTTTGATCTGTAAACTTTTAGGTAATAAAAGATTGACGCTTCATGTATTCACTAAATATAACCAAGTTCGATTTTTAACTCTGTTTCTAAAACCGATAACCGACTCCAAAAAGACTGTTCGGTTCTTAGAAAACCAAGAAATCGGTTCCGGTTCTTAGAAAATCAAAAAATCGGTTCTCGGTTCCGGTTCCAATAAATGGTCGGTTCCAGCCGGTTCCGGTTAAACGGCACATCCTTAGTGTACACTATACTCTTTCAGCGATAAGTATAGTAAAGTGCTGGGTAAACAAACTGTATGTGGCAGTGTAAAGCGGATAATAACAGCATGCTACAGTAAAAGCCACTACAAGATGTTTTGCATTAGACAATATAAGCTGCACATTTTACAATAATGGACGTATATATTGTGTAAACAGATGGTATTTTGCAGTGTAAAGCGAAAATTAACATCAGCAATTATGTGTACCAAGTCTTTCTTCAGTAATCAAAGATACTTTGCAGTACAAAGTGTACACTGTACATCAATGACTTTATTGGATGTTTTGTTGCATAAACAAATGATAACTGCAGTGCAAAATCGACACTATACATAAATAGAGCTGTACTGGGGCGCATTTTTTACCGGGGCCAGGTCCTAGGTCCCGGCGCCAGGGCTAGGGCCTGGCCGGGACCTATAAACATACCATATAATGTGGTCATATGATATAGTAAGAAGTCATCAATACGAGAAAGAAGCAAAAAATAAGAAAGAAAATGATGAGGAAAATAAATAAATTGATAAATAAAAAAGCAAATATTGAATAGAAAGAAAAGAGAAAAAACAAAAAAGAAAAGAAAGAAAGACAGATATGGAAGTGCAACACGCTATTAGTAAGAAAGAATTAAGAAGGACGCGTGGAATAGCACAACACAAGTGTACGTAAAAATATAATATGAGAGATTACATGTTTTATGAGGTGCAAAAGTCTAAATGAAACAGAAGAAGTAGGCAGGATTATAAACAGAAAACATTCATAAAAAAGAAAAGAAAAGAAAAAGAAAAAAAGGAAAAAAGGAAAGCAAAAAAATCATATAAACAGACGAAGCCATCAGAGAGGAACTAGGCTGCTACAGTTTCGTGCCTTTAATCCTCAGACTGTCGCTGAAACCTAGCGGCACCAGTCTAGGCGACTAGACTGTCTCTCATTATAAAAAAAGAAAAATTGATTAAAGAAATAAATAAACGAATTGAAATTATAGATACTATAAATGTTATGATAATAATGATAATAATATTAATATTAATGATAAAAAAGGAACATTAATCGAAGATATATAAATAATTAAATAAATAAATGCAATGAAAAATATGTGAATAAAACATAAAAACATTGTAAACCTACACGTGAAATACTGCTGCACCTGGCCTGCTCAATCACGTGAGGAAATACAATGAGTAAATAGATATCGAGAGCAAGACAGGAATAGAAAATCTACATCGATGTGCCCCAATACTATAAATACTATGATAATAATAACATTGATAACAAAAACAATATTCTAAGAAATAAAAAATAAAAAAATATAAAAAATCATTGTAAACCTACACATAAAAAACTAAATACAACGAGTAAATAAAAAACGTAATAGTTATGACGAATTAACAATGTATGATAAAATATTAATAATAATAATAATATAATAATAATAATAATAATAATAATAATAATAATAATAATAATAATCGTGATGATGATGATGATAATAATAATGATAATATAATAAATAAAAATAATTATAATTAGGTACCAAGATGTCACCTTTACTCAAATTAGGATTATATTCAGATAAAGAATTTTGTCTGGCTCATGTTGAGTACTTGAAAGCATAGGTGGGCAGCACCAAAATTCTGGGGAGGAGGGGTGAACAAATTTTCAAAGGTCAAAAAATGGTCTCAAAAGTGGTCGTATGGCGAAAACAACACCATTTTTCGACGTTTATCATTGAGCACTATCCAATGGCATCAAAAAATCGCTAAAAAAGCAAAAAATAATTTCAAAATTTAAATTCTGGGGGGGTATTTTGATTTCTTGGGGGGGGAGTATTTCAACTTCTGGGGGGTGCATACTGACCCCACGCCCACGTGCTTGTAAGTTGTTCATGAGATTTCATTCTAACTTTCTGAACTTAGCTTTTTAGCTTTCTATGTAGCTCAGAAAGTGATACTCAGATTAAAAGGACGAAATAAAGAATTTCATGAGGCATTGTCTGAAAACGATTCGATTTTCAACTACGATTCTATTCAAGGAAGCGATATATCGAGTGAATTGCTCCCACAATAAATTTAAGACCAAGTAAATTTTGGTCAGAGTTGCATTGCAAAATAGGTTGACACAAAAAGTATCGATGACACGCTGTATTAGGTTCTTTAAGACATGATATAAAAGAAATTGAAAAGAAATGAAAATGAAGAAATTGTCAAGTTAAACAAAAAGTAACACATGTACGTATATAATTACAATACTTACCTTTGGCTTGAATAATTTTCAATCTAACCTCGAAAACTTAGATACGAGGACTAATTTAGGTATTTCATTCAAAAAAGCTTTTAAATATTTGGAAAAATTATATTCCAAATAGATTAAAATTAAATAACTATAACGAACAGATAAATAAATAAAAACTAAATACTTAGATAATCGAAAAGAAATTGCTTTACAGTCCTTTTACCGTTAAAAATTCTGTAATCAAGCTTCTTTATGTATGCTTTAAAATAAAGTTTTCGACAGGTAGAGGAAAATTTGTCTATGATAAATCAATAATAATCTTACGATCGCATGATAAACAATACCAATATTTTTGTACAAGATCCTTTTCTATGTACGCACACAAACATGGTCCCCAAAGGTCTTTATGCAAATTGTGCGAGCAAATTTTTAGATACTATGACACATATGTTACAGTACCTAGCGATTTTAGTGTAGTAAAAACAAGGTTTCTCGAGCATTGGTTCTGCATTTTAGATGATTTTTGGGTTTCTGACGCCAAAAATCATTTAAAATTGTCTCCAAACGGCGGTAAGCGCCTATAAATTTGACATTTTTCCATTCTACACGCGAATTATGCCATTATGAAGATATATAGGACAGACAATTACTCATTTCAGCGCTGAGTTTATTAAAATTGAAAGATGAATCTCGAATAAAAGCTCTTTTAAAGAATTATGTATATTCATCATTGAGAACATCATCTTCAGGTTTATAAAGGGTTTGTCTACGACTCGTTAGAATGATGTTCCTTTAGAACCAATTTTTTCGGCGAAAAAAGCGAAGGAATACAAAAAATTTCAAAAATTTTAAAGAAATTTCTGAATTTACATATATGTGCCTAATTTAATAAACGTGATAGAAATAAATTCATGGCATTTTAATACGCCAATTAGCCTGTGGCATGTAAACGGTATCTCATCCACAAATATCCAGTCTATGTTTACACCATAAATCCGCTGATTCTTATTAGTTTTCAGTGATTTGCTTGTCGTTCGTAGTTAGAAGCTTCAGCATTGAACTAACTAAGTTTAGTCGTTTTTGCTCTGCTCGTCCATGGTGTAAACTGCGTAGTTTTTTAAACCTCAGAATTTTAAAAATATTCCTTCCGTGTGAAAAATACATACCCATTTCGCATCATTTCAAAGCACACGATTCAAGAAATAACGAGCATAGGTGGGCAGCACCAAAATTCTGCGGGGGGGGTGTGCAAGATTTTTCAAAGGTCAAAGAACGGCCCTAAAAATAGTGGTATGGCGAAAAAACACCATTTTCCGACGTTTCTCATCGAGCACTATCCATTGGAAACAAAAAATTGCGAAAAGAACAAAAAAATTTCAAAAACTAAATCCTAAGGGGAGGTGTTTTGGTTTATGAGGGGTGATTACCCCCAAACCTTCCCCCCGCCCACGTTTGAATATGAGCAATAAAAAATCATTACGTTTTTGAGTGATTCGGTGATTCTATTCAGCACAAGAAATTTATTAATTATATTCACGCGAATTATGCTGAGAAATCGATAAACTCAATGTGTCGACGTTGTCGCATAGTAGATAAAGGAAGAACAGTTGTGTATAAGTATTTTATTTGAACAATGCGACCAAATTAGTCAAACTTTGTCAGTCGATTGCCTAAGGCAAATTACATTATATGTTAAAGAAACACACTCGAAAAAAACAATAACTTTTCGAAGATAAATCTAGAAAAAAACTAAATCGTTTGCATACCACTTGCCATACGTGTTCTTGGGGTTTCGGGATTGAACCCCCGCAGAATGGCTGCCGACATCCCGCAAAATGGCTGTGAACCCCAAAATAGTCGATTTTTTTAAATTGTATAAAGTGTGCTTTTTTAAGCGTTTTTAACTCATTTTCGGCCCAAGTCTCAAATTTTCGATGCTTCGCGCCATATATGTACACATTTTGTGACTACATTTTTTTCAATTTACTCGATTTTTTTAATTTTTTAGGAAATTTAATTCTTTTTGATAGAAACGTCTAAAAACAGTGGTTTTGACGTGCACCCGACGTTTTTTAGCCCAATAAAGACATTTTTTGAAAAATTTTTGGGCCTGACTTCCTAGAATCCCCATGCTGTATATTCATGTACGCCACTTACTCGTTATTGCCTTTGCCAGATATAAAAAAATATGATGAATGTGTTTATACATGAAAATTCAATGAATCCTATTCAGCACATTTATTCACAATTTCTTACAAACACAATTACTTGAGAAAATGCTCGAAAAAATTTCTTTAAACCTATGTATATAGCATATGTAAGATGTGTTGTTGATATTTTCACGAATTTTGGTAAAAAATAATCAGTTGACACTGGTCCTCGAATATTTGATACAATAAACATCCAAATATCAAAAATTTTATGAACGAAGACGAGAAGGACAAAAAAATAAATTACAAAGGAATAAATTTTTCAGGTACCTATCAAAGTAAAGAAAACCGATCAGTGGACCACGAAATTCACCCTGAGACCTTTTATGCCTAGAAATAGAAATGACTAATTCCAAAAAATAAATAATTAAATAGATTTAAGTTTTTCACAAAGAAAATTATGGTTTAAACAGCGAATACCTATAATACTTATAACATTTTGTGTAAACAACAAGTGTGTCGAGCGATACTTTTGAATGAGGACAAGAGCAGTCCAGCTGTGTAAACAAAGAAGAGTTTCCTGTGTAAAGCGGATACCTATAAACAAAACCTGGGACACGAATTAGAATCGACTGAACTGAGAAGCGATCATAGAATAATAAAAAGATTATCTAAAAATAAATTATTATTTACATGCATATAAAATAATAAACATATACGTAGATCATGTTGATATCGTGAGTGTGGACCGAGTAGAACAATCGAGCGCATTATTCATTATGCGGCGGTATTCACTGTTGACAAGCAAGCGAAATTCTTACTCCGAACTAGTCCATTATAGCCCAAAAATCTATTCGTGTACCTAACGTTTGTTTTTTCGGTTAAACCCTTATTCTAATGTTTTGTCACGAAGATATAAGTATCCTATTTCAACTTGAGTAATAAACCCCTGAAATCCGATCGATTACACCCTATGCTAATTTTTTCAATTATCCAATTCTTTATATCGTTCAGGGCTTAAATTAAGAACTAGGCGAACCTTATAAGGCGTATTAGGTTCGATAATACGATAATTAATGCCGACGACGCGCAACGATTCCGTTAAACCGGCCGCTTGGGCCACGGATCCCGGATCGACTTTGTCGATAAAAAATCCGCTGCGCTTCTCGGACATCAAATTAAATCCGTAATCGCTCGATTTGCTGTGTTTGATCAATCGGCACCACTTGGGCGTGGGTAGAATCGGTTTTTTCGCTTCGAGACCGCAATTATCCGCTTTCGCTTCGAGACCGCAACAATTGGCTTGCGCGTCAAAATCGCAATTATTCGCTTTCGCTTCGAAACCATCGTAGTAAACTTTCGTTTCGAAACCATCATAATTCGTTTTCGCGTCGGGACCAAAATTATTCGTTTTCGCTTCGAGACCACCGTTACACGCGACAGATTCGAAGTGCAGCTGCTGCGGAGCGTTTAAGGGTAGATTCTTGGGTGAGGAGTTATCCGTTTCGACGACCAACTTCGCCTAATAACACGCAGTGCTCAGCTCAGCGCTCCGAGCGTTAAAGGAGTAGTGTGGGCTTATATGGACAGCGCGTAACGCAAGAGTTACGGCTGTGAAATTTTAAAAACGGATTCAATACGAATACGCATTCAAGTCAATGCACTTATAAGCAAGTTTGAAAGCACTTTAAGTTTTTCCAGGTTTTAATCTTTCCATTGGCACTTACGTTTCAGTTTTCTATAAAAGTGACGCCCCCTTCGTTACAGTAATCCTGAATGTCCTTTAGCTAAGAGGAAAACGGCTAGCCTTTACACGTTCAAAATTTCGGGCGTATGTTCGAAAAGCGGATTTTCTTCCAATGACCGAGAAATGACTCGAAATTCTGGGAATAAATCCTGACCACACAATGGCGTTGGGTCGAGGGGGGTCTGGACCCCCAGAAACTGAAAGATTCCGAAAATCGATAGGCCCCAAGAATTGTATCCTGGATTGCGGAGGGTGAAAATTTTTCGGCGGATGGCACCCCCCCCCCCCCACAAGATCATGTATGGTATAAACCTTCCTTACCTAAAAAGTCAACCGCTAACCTTTAACAACCTAGGTCAATGATCAAAATTTGCTTTCGATCAACTCCGGTGATACATTGATCATACGACCCACACGTGCAAGCAAAATCAAGAAAAAAGGACCTGATTAATAATTTTTATGCGAAATTTTGAGCTTACACTTTCCGCTGAATTCGTAATATTTCGTAAGCTTGAATATCAGACCCGTCTATACATTTCTGCAAAACACAGGAGCGGATTTAGGGGGGGGCGGGGGGGAGGCGGGGGGGGGGCGGCCGCCCCCATTGGCCCAAAAATAGTGCGAAAAATCAAGCATTTTCGAGCGATTTTTAGCGATTTTCGGGTCAAAACGGCTAATTTTTCCGCCCAAGTCAGAGTACCCCCCTTAGGGGTACCGCCCCCCCCCCCTTAGGAAAATCCTAGATCCGCCACTGGCAAAACATGATTTATAATTCGTATTATTGTTGTGACTGTTCAAAAAAATAAATTGGCAACTAAAGGTACGTAACTTAAATTTCTGTGGTTAATTAGTAGAAGTAGCGACAGAAGAAGGCGGTTTGGGGTGTTTTCCATCCAACACCCCCCCCCCCCCAGAAAAGTTTTCGCCCTCCCCCGGAAATTTTTCAACCCCCTCCCTAAATATACGATTTCCCGACAGTTTCAATTGAAATTCCTAGAAAAGGTGACGTTTTAGGCGTTTTAGCGATCTATTCACTCAAAAGGGTCAAATTTTACTCATTTTTCGACTATATTATGTGAAATTTGTTCGAGTTTTTTATTATGTTTCCCGAATTGTTTAACGCTTTTGTGCTCCGAACGGTAGAGCATCGTAAGAAACGCCTAAAAACATTGTTTTTGACGCGTTACCGCCATTTTAAGGCCCAAAAAGGCATTTTAAAATTTCACCCACCCCAGCATTTCCATGCTGCGCTGGTGACAGTTCTAAATTTTAAGTCGGGTCCACGGCCATTTTTAGGTAAACGAACATCAATTTTCGGTCAAAAATGGCCAAACACGCATAAAACGGCAAAGAAACAAGTTTTTTCCCCAAAAATCGAGGAGGGGTCAGCAATTTTTGGCTTCGGGGGATGGGGAGACGACCAACTTTAGGTGGGGTGGGGATTCCCTCACCCCCGTTACATGCATGATCACACTTACTTGATCAGCGTAACGCTGCCCGGATCCATCATCGGCCGGATTTGGCGCCGAGGGCGGTTTGGAGTCGGAGCTTGACTGAGTTTCTGCCCTAGAAGGCGCCACCGAACCCACGCGTAACTCGAAACTTTTCGTACTGTAGTCGCTGCGATCGGCGCTCACGTGATCGCCGGTATCGATTTCATGCGGAAGCGGAGCTAAAACCAGTGGCGTAGCTAAGGGGGGCTGGGGAAAATAGTCCCCCCAAAATTTTGGGAGTATGAATATTTTTCACAAGGGCCCCCGAAGGAAAAAATTGGAGATCCTCAATGCGTATCTGAGAGATTGCTAGAAAAGATTTTAGCAAACTTTTTGAGCTGATAAAGCCAAAATTTTTAGGCGCTCCGAGCCTTATTTATTCATTATGTACAACATGTTCGTTTAATATAATTGAAATCAAATTCGATTTTTTTTTGAAATTTCTCCTCTCTATGAGTAGATCTCGTTGAGAGAAGCTCAAAGACACTATTATTCTTGTTTCCCGACGGAAGTTGAGAGAAGAAAATTTCAGAAAAAGGAAAAATTAGGGCCAAAAATGAATAGAAACCCAAATTTCTTGCAAAAGTTTGAGCGATTCTGCCCAATTAAGAGTCATTCACGAGATTTAAGCGAAATGAGCTTGCGCTTCGAAAACCATGTAATCCCTCAAAATTCAATTTTTTAGGTATATTTGTGCTATTTCTGGCGCCTTTTCGTTTCTTTCTTACTAATACAAGCATCACATCCATGTCTGTCTTCTTTTTTCTCTTCATTTACGTATTTATTATTATTATTACTTTCATTTTTATTTTTTTACATTTTTTTCCATATTTTTTCCGTCTATATTTTTCCTTTTTTTCTTCCGCGCTTTTTTCTCGTATTAACGACTTCGTATAACTCTGAAAAATGTTCGTTTCGATCATTTGATAGTCTAGGGTGACCGATAAAAAGAAACAAATTTTCCGGCGCGAGCGCCGGATTAGCACTTTTATGTACTTCAAACTCATAAGGCGCCCAAAAATGAAAAACCTTCGTATTTTTCAGTGTTTAAAGTGATATAATGCAGTAAAAATAGACTAAAGTTTATTTTAAAATGCGATATTACCACAAAAAAAGGGTTTAATAGGCTATTTTGACCATGCTCCCCGTTTAAACAGCAAAAAAATCGTGAACGTTAAATTTACTATTTTGGATTTCTGGGATTTGACGCCCCCTGTCGACCCTGACCTTGTGCACCTTTAACAAATAGCCTAGCTATATGGCCCATAAAAAGCTAAAAACTTATTTTGTTTAAACAAAAAAAATTTAAAATAAAAAATTGACTATTAATAAATAAAAAATTGACTATTAAAAAATAAATTATTCAAAAATTGAAAATAAATACAAAAACTTGAAACCAAAGCAAGAACCAAAAAAATGTAGTCAATGAAACCAACAAACAAAAACAAACAAATCAACCTTTTGAACAAATTTTTTTGGAAAGTCGGGAATCCTGGTGGGGTTGAGTGGCGAAAAATTTTTGGGGGACTAAAACTTTTTTAGGGATGGGTCGAACCCCATCCAAATTATGTATGATCCGCAGGCACATAGCTGGCCCTCCTATTATGGTGGGGGCCAACATCAATTTGGGGGGTGTAAGCCAAAAATAGCACAAAATAACGTGTAAAAAGTCCTATTTTTCCGGTTTTTTCCTGAGTTTTGGGGGTCCGGACCATAGGTGGGCAGCACCGAAATTCTGAGGGGAGGGTGGGGGGGAAGAAAAAATTTTCAAAGGTCAAAAAATGGTCTTAAAAGTGGTCGTATGGCGAAAAAACACCATTTTTTCGACGTTTCTCATCGAGCACTATCCAATGGCATCAAACAATCGCTAAAAAGCAAAAAAAAATTCCAAAATTTGAATTCTGGTGGGGGGTATTTTAACTTCTGGGGGTGCATAACCCCCATCCCCCACGCCCACGTGCGGTCCGGACCCCCCAGTCCCCCCATAGCTACGTGCCTGATGACCCGAAGTCAAACATGTAACAAACAGGTAGCGAATCCCTGATCCAGAGTCTGTCATGCTACGTATCCCGCAAACACCGGTTTCCTAACCCAGCCTTGTGGAATAAAGTTGCGTTTTTAGGCCATTTCTAGTTACATTTTCCGATATATATTTTGTTCAAAGATGGAAAGACCTTCGTGTACCCTCTTCCCTAAAATAGTCGATTAAAGCGCATTTAAGATTTTCGGTCGTTGTTTTAGTGCAAAATGGGTTCTTAGCCATACATGCGCAGCACGGAAATTCTGGGCGGGGGGGGGGAGAATAAACAAGCAATATTTCCAGTACTTTTTTGGGCTTAGAACGATAGGTATGCGTCAAATACCTTATTCAACGCTTCTGACGATTCTCTTTCTTTCTATAACATAAATAAATGCATATTTTGACTATGTGTCGTTCAGTTTACTCGATATTTTTTCATATTTAATCCTGACTTTTTTACGTTAGAGCCGGAAATTTGGCACTTTTAAGCCAAAAGATCGCTAGAAACGCTCAAAACAACACATTTTCCACGATTTTTTTTATGAAATCCAAGATTCTATGAGAATGGAAAAGTTTCAGGGGTCTAACAACTGTTTTTTTGGTAGGGCGGAGGAAATGAAAACCGCTTATGGACGGACAACTGTCAAATTCTACGGGGTCCGCGATAGAGCTAAATCGCCAAAAGTAGAACCGAAATTCCATTCTGGGGGGAATCGGTCGATTTTGATGAAAGAGGTCAGCCGGATCCTCGGGAGAGGGGGGTGTCAGACACCCAACAATCCGCCCACGTCCTTACGTGATGAAAGCCCCCTCCTACCCCTCAAAGATCACGTATATTACTAACTCGATACTGGAGAGACATTGTCATCGTCGGCCTGCACAGTCAAATAACACTGAAGCGGATCCTGGCGTATACGAGCTACTACTTGCTTATGAGTTTCCCGCTGAACCGGGGCTCCATTGACCGCCAAAAGACGGTCATTTTGGCGGAGTCCCGCGAGTTGGGCGGGTGAGTCATCATCTACAGTACCTATGTACTGAATGCCTCGACTGCGCTCCGTATGCAAATCAAAACCGTACTCTTGATCAGGTCTAATTTTGACTAGGTGGCACAAACGAGCCTTAGACAGTTGAGTCATTCTAATGATAAGAAATAGCGCGTAGTTTTGAGTGTCGAGCCAGACGGTCAGTCAGTACTATGATGGAAAAATCGTATAATAACAAGATTCTGATTCTAGGGTGTAAAAAACAATGTGAATCCAGCGCTGGGCGACCCAAAGACGAAACTCGCGTTAGATTAAGAAGGTACATAGCACAGCTTAGCGGTGGCGGACTTAAATTAGGTACTTCGTTATTTCCTGTTTTTGTGCATTTGAAACAACGCCAATTGAAGCATACAAGCACATAGGGGGAATAAGGGAGGTATTACCACCCCCGCTGAAGGGTCAGCCGGACAAGAACTGTTTGACGATTTTGAAGTAATTGAACGTTTTTTGTATCATTTTTGAGGTCAAAAGCAGTGAAAACGTCAAAATTTTTCCAGCGCTTCGCGCCAGATTAGTACTTTTAAGTACTTTTTACTCAAAAAGCGCGCAAACTTGATAAAATTTTTGCATTTTTTAGTGTTAAAAGTGATATAATGCAGTCAAAATGGACTAAACATGATTTTAAAATGCGATATTACCACGGATAACGTTTTAAAGGCTATTTTTACCATTTTGATCGATGCAACAGCAAAAAAATCGTAAACGTTAAATTAACTGTTTTGAATTTTTGGGATCCCCGTCACTCGCCTGCCGACCCTGACAGTGTGCCCCTATGCCCCACCACAGAATGAAATGTGCGAATGATGTTTTCTTGAACTTCCTCCTTTGCTTTTTTAGCCAAAAATCGCAAAAAAATTACGATATGTATTGCAAATCAATGAGAACAGGTAAAATACAGATAAGTACGACACAGTATGGTACAAAGTGATCGCTATTCATATGACTGCAAGGCGCTTAAGGACATTTAAAGTTTGCGCTGACACAAGCACTTTTTTTGGCTTTAAAACAGTCTTTAACTCTGATCTGAAAGATATTTGCGGAAGAGGAACAAATAATCTCATCTGGGAGAGCACCCTATTGTGGAAAAGAGTATTTTTTGATATCTGAACGAAATTTATCACCTTCAAGTTTTGAACTATTCAAAGATGGAGTTTTGGATGATTGTAAAAGAGTGAAAAAAATCATCAGGATCTAAGTTGTATCAAACCATGAAAAAATTTATAAATTACATCTAAATAGAAAACAATTCCACGAAATTCCAGAGATTCTAATTCTAGAATCCGAAAAACGACGTTCATCTGATATACCAGTAAATTTAAGAATGCGTTTGGTAAAATATCGTTGTACATTTTCGATGTTTTTATATTATATTTCTTATAAGGGTTCCAATTACTGTGTTAAATTCTAAAATAGGGCGAATAAATTGTTTGAACGCTAAAATTAAAGCCTGTGTATTCTTAATTTGAATTGATCGAATAATAATAACTGTACTGCAGAGGTTATATGCAGGAAATCAGATTTGTTCCGCGAGTTGTCCAACGAATTCTCATCATATTTAAGGCATCTAGGTAGCAAAATTTACAAAGTGTACAGCTCTAGTGGTCGTAAAACGTCTTTTTCATTTCATCCTTTGGTCTCCCTTATGTTCCTAAAAATTTTGGTCGTGCCCTTATCCCCTCGAAACAAAGTCCTGGATACGGGCCTGCCTACATACAAGAAAAAGGGGGTGAGGGGTATTAGCACCCTAAACTTTTAAGAACTGACAGCTTTACAGCGATTTTGGCCGAAAAACCATTGCTGAATAGCCTTTTTTGGGCTCAGAAATTAGCTATACAGCCTTTTTGGGCTCAGAAAACTAGCTATATAGCCTTTTTTGAGCTCTAAAATGCTATTTAGTTGTATTTTCTGACTTTCCAAAAGATATATAGCTATTTTATTGGCACCAAAAAGGGATTCATAGCTATTTTTAGTCCAAAAGAGCTATATAGCTATGCTTGTGAATCCAAAGAACTATAGAGCCCTTTTAACGAAGCACATAGCTATCTAGCAATTTTTGGTTTTCAACCCCGCTGAATGTTTGACTTCGCGCACCTTTGCCTGCCTACGTATTCTAAATGCACATTCTTAGTAAGTATTTGGGTAAAAATCATCCTAAATTGTCTTGCACACTAAATACACAAGTCATTGACTACAGTTCTGTTTTTGTTCGTGATTCGGGTGTATTAATTTCGCCAAACTTTAAATTCAAGGAGCATTATAGCAACATATTGATTAAAAAGGCTTTCTTGAGATATACCTTAACGTTTCCGTTTTTGTTCGTGATTTGGGTGTATTAATTTCGCAACAGCTAAAATTCAAGGAGTATTAAAGGAGTACATGCACACATGGGCGTGAGGGTTTGGGGGTATGCACCCCCCAAAAGTTTAAATACCCCCCAGAAATCAAAATACCCTCCCCCAGAAAATTTTTTTTGCTTTTTTAGCAATTTTTTGATGCCATTGGATAGTGCTTGACGAGAAACGTCGAAAAATGGTGTTTTTCGCCATACAACCACTTTTAAGACAATTTTTTGACCTTTGAAAATTTTTTCACCCCCAGAATTTCGGTGCTGCCCACCTATGAGTATATGTACTTAATTAAAAAGGCTTTTTGAGATCTATCTTAATCAGAAAATCCTTCTTTTCGTGTGATAAAAATAGTCTCGTTAAAAATAATATCTTCAGTGTTTACGTCAGACCGGTCCTTTAATACTTTTGCGCTTTTTCCTCATCTATTAGTGATATAAATAGGCTTGAGGCTGGTCAGCATAAATTTACTAAACACATAATGGGATACCTATAGGCAGGCCCGTATCCAGGATTTTATTTCGGGGGGGCCGAAAATTTTTGAGACCAGATATTTCGAGAACCATTAGGAGATAGGCAAAAATAAAGACAGTTTTGAGCGTATATCGGCGAGCTCTATACAACGGTGAAGAAAAATTTCAACAAAAAAATTGAAAAATTTTCACTTTATTTCATTTTGATATACAGCAAATTTATCATTCAAGCTGATTTCTCATCACCTAATCGGCGAATTATTTCTTATCTCTTGCCTTTGTACTTAATCATTGTGCTTTACAGAGAAAAACAATATGTATATTCGGCGCGAAGCGCCGAAAAAATTGACATGCTCTGCATATCAACCTCAAATTTGAGCGGTTTTGAGCGGACTAGAAGACAAAAAACATGTATAAACAATAGATACGGCGCGAAGCGCCGGAAAAATTTCATGTCTCCCATGTCATAACTCAAATTTGAGCTGTTTTGAGTGAGGTAGAAGGCAAAAACTATAACTAAACAATGAATCCGGCGCACAGCGCTAGAAAAAAATTGACATGCTCTCTATATCTAACTCTAATTTGAGCGATTTTTAGCGGTTCAGAAGACAAAACTATACGTAAACAATAAATTCGGCGCGAATCGCCGGAAAATTTTGAGTTTACTAGCTCAAAAGTACGCTAAAAACCTGTTTAGGCGCTGTTTCAGATGCACTTCGCTAATTTTTCATTTTTCCCTTCGGGGGACCCTTGAGAGAAACAAAAATTTTTTCCCTATTTCGGGGGGAAGGCAGGCCCCCCCCCCCCCGCCCCCTGGATACAGGCCTGTTCCCATGTCATAACTCAAATTTGAGCTGTTTTGAGTAAGCTAGAAGGCAAAAACTATAGCTAAACAATGAATCCGGCGCAAAGCGTTAGAAAAAAATTGACATACTTTCTATGTCTAACTCAAATTTGAGCGATTTTCAGCGGATTAAAACAATAAATCCGGCGCGAAGCGCCGGAAAATTTAGTGTTTTCTAGCTCAAAAGTATGCTAAAAACCTGTTTTGGCGGTGTTTCAGACCAACTTCGCCAATTTTTCATTTTTCCCTTTGGGGGACCCTTGGGAAAAACAAAAATTTTTTCCCATTTCGGGGGGGGGGGCAGGCCCCCCCGCCCCCCTGGATACGGGCCTGCCTATAGGTAATAATAGCCCCCTTTTGAGCGGCGAACGCCTTGAACAACTTAACTGACTGATGTCGATTAGAATTACGTCCAGGCTTGTATCCAGGGGGATAGGGGGGGCTGTGCCTCCGAAACGAAGTTTGAGAATTATTTTTTCTCCTAATCCCCATACACAGGCGCGAATTTAAGGGGGCGGGGGGGCGGCCGCCCCTCATTGGCCAAAAATGTTTGGCGAAATAAAGAATGGATATGCAATTTGCAATGATTTTTGGCCGTACTTTCTTGGCGACCTGGAAGCCATTTTCCATTCTATTTTTGCAAAGTTTTCTTCTATTTTCAATCGAAAATTTCGATGTTTCGCATCAAATGCTATAAAAACAGGAAATCAAGCAGAAAATCATGCTTCTAGACGTCTATCCGCCTTAATTTCACAAATTTTCCGGCGCTACGCGCCAGATTTTTGTAAAAGTAAAAGAAATTTAATGATTTTCAGCACAAAATTGTCTAAAATTCTGAAATTTTTCGGAAAAATATTGCGTCAAAAGTGATGTTATGTAAAAGTATACAATGTAAAACACCGAAAAAACGCTATTTCGCGCGTCAAGGGCAAATTTTCGGACCTATTTTTGACTATTTTTGGAATAGCTGGGATACCGCCCCCCTTAGGAAATCCTGGATCCGCCACTGCCCATACATGATCTTGGGGGGTTTGGGGGAATTTCACCCCCGCAGAATCATTTTTCACCCCCGAAAAAATTTTCACCCCCCCCCCTAAAATTGGCGATTTTTCAAAAGTTTCCTAAACTTACCTGAAAATTGGTAGAAAAAGTCTTTTTAAGGGTTTTTGGCTATCTATTTGCTCAAAATCGCAAAAATTTTCGGCGCCTCGCGCCATATATTCATGTTTTAAGCGATATACTGGTCAATTTATTCGACTTTTTTCGAAATTTTTTTCCTGATTTCATGCTCTAGAAGGATAGAGTATCGTCAGAAACGCCAAAAAACGATGTTTTTCAACGCGTACCGGCCATTTTTGGGTCCAAAAAGGGCACTTTAGGTTTGCACCCCCAGAATTCCCATACTGTGCATGTATGCTAATCCCCCATTTGTTTTTTTTAGCCAAAACTCGCAAAATTAATTCAGCGCTTAGCGCCGAATTTAAGAATTATAATCAAGTCTATCTACTCCCAATTAAGCGGTTTAAACACTCCATTTTTAGTCTTAGCGTATTTTGTGCCTTTGTCTTCTGTGTTACACAATTTTGATATTCGTTCAAGAGTTTCCATTGTTCTTATAACAAGTTACCAGTCATATTCTTATAATGCAAGCAGAAAAGCTGAAAATCTGGTGAAAATTTATAGTACACCCTTTACTAGTAAACAAGTCCAAACTCGCTGAAATAACGAAGCTAATAAAAAGTGCAATTAAAAATCATGTATGTAAAATCGAGGAAGACGTCGTAAACTGTAAAAACATAAAGTTATATTCATATACGTAAAATCTCAGAGCAAAATTAAGTCGGTCATCCCTCCGCTAAAATTCAATGGAAAACTTATCGAAAATGATATTGAAAAGGCTAAAAGTCTAAACGATTATTTTGCTTCTATTTTCGTTCATGACAAGCTCAAGTTACCAGAATTTCCAGACAGATTTGGAAAAAAACTGAATAATATCATAATAACACCTGAATGTCTTTATAAACATCTGTTCGATTAGAAAGCTTCCTTATCTTCGGGACCTGACTCTATACCAAACATAATCTTGAAAAATTGTGCTGTTTGCCTAGCTGGTCCTTTGACCACAATTTTCGAAATTTCCTTCTGTACACATAACGCTTCCTGACGATTGGTTAACAGCTAATGTATGACCGGTATTCAAAAACAAGGGAACTCCAGACAATATAGAAAATTATCGTCCCATTTCACTTACATCTACTTGTTGCAAAGTATTTGAAAAAAATAATGAAAAACTCCCTGACAACCTTTCTGGTTAGAGAAAAAAATTTTAATCCAGCACAACATGGTTTTTTGAGTAGCAAATCTACTTGTATCCAATTACTTGCGTGTCTTATTGAATGGGTGCAAAAAAAATCTATAAAAAAACTAAATATGGATGTTGTCTACATGCGAAAGCTTTCGATACATTATACATCTGGCCTTTAAAAAACCAGTTGATTTAAAACCTGAAAAACCACCCCTTTTTTCCATAACGAAAAGATGACTGATGATCTTGAACCGGCGTGCCGTGGGGATTACAGCTGACTCCTGATCTCTTACCGAATCATTCAGAAACTTGAGATATAAATTTGTCGAAAAGTTCCAAAATTGCCGTTTTTATGATTTTTTAAGTATTTTTGAGGGTCAGTATTTCTACCCATATTCATATTTGCTGGAATCTTTTATGTTTTTTTTCCTTGCAGACTAATGTCAGGAAAAAATTTAGTTGTCCTATGTCATCCACATAGCTGTATACCTTCACAGTCAAACCTAAAAAACCAGTTGTAACCTAAAAAAACCAATGCCAATTTTTACAAAACTTAGCAGTAATGTTCCTCGTAGCACCTTCCATGATGCCTGATATTTATTTTTCACAAAAAATGGGAATCACCCCAAAAAAACTGCCAAAAAAGTTCGATTGTAACCTAAAAAACCACTGTAAGCTAAAAAAAGACCACTGCTAAGTATACGTTGCCATGGCAACGAAATTACTTTTCATCAAGTTGCATAATTTTGCACTGATTTCTTGCAGAGGATGTGCATAGAAGAGACTTACCAAGACTTGTTTTTATCACTTGAAGACTTTATTTGTAAAATTTATAGAACTTTTAATAAAATTCAAAAAAATTAGTGATTTTTATAAAAATGTGATAAAATAAACGGAAATGTCGAAAAAAATTGAATTTTTTCAAGAGATATGATCATGTAAGGTCAACTAACTAATTTACGCTGCAAACCATGCACTTTGCATAACATTGAGGGATGGTTTTTATAGTTCTCATGGTTTTCTTTGCCTCCCAGATGGAATTTGCTGTTTTTTTTATTTTTGACTTAGATCAAATTCTTCTCCAAGACTGAAGAGATCTATGAAATTAACTAAGTGGCGAAAGATGGAGCATCAATGGGACATTGCTCTGATAAGTTTCTAGACTGGAGTGCTTGCACAATGAATATATGCAAAAAACATGAAAAAATGTTTTTTTAGAGGCCATGACTATATGCAATGCCAAAGTTTTACATAAACTGAAACATTTAGGTATAGGGGGTGATATTCTGTTGTGGATTTTGGCCTTTCTGTCTAACCGTAAACAATGCGTCAAAATAAACAATACGTTTTCAAGGCCAATACCAGTAATAAATGGTGTCCCGCGGGGGAACAATTTTAGGACAATACTTTTTCTTGTATATATTAATGACCTGCTTTGTGCTCTACAAGACGACCAATCACAGGCAATGCTTTTCACAGATGACGTGAAAATGTTCCGTGTCATAAACAACATTACGGACTCTACTAAATTACAAGATGGCCATAATCAGTTACCTTTACGGTCAGCATTGTGGCAATTAGAAATGTCCGTAGCAAAATGCAACACGTTACATCTGGGAAATAAAAACATGTGTTTTGGTTAACATTTAGGAACAACAGATATTCCTGACAAAACTACATAAAACAATTTAGGCATTTTATTTTCATCGTCTCTTAAATTTACGAGTCACATGCATTGCATTAAAGTAAAAGCCTTACAACGGACTAACATGATTTTATGCTTCTTCAGATCTAAAAATCGAGACTTACTAATGCGCACTTTTAGAATTTACATTAGGCCCGCCCATATTAGAATATAATAGTCAAATATGGAACACACATCTACTGAAGGATATATATGCCTTAGAATCTGTACACAGATATTTAACACGGCGTCTTTTGGGTCCTATAGAGTTACTAACATTTGAATAGACTTAAGGAATTTAAATTGGAATCCATGGGATATCGGCGAACCATTTTCGATCTTGTTTTGTGCTATAGAATAATCTACCAATCTGTTGGCTTGAATGTTAGTGACTTTTTCAAATTGAACCATTCTGTAACAAGAGGGCATTCATTAAAACTCAAAAAACCACTTGTAAAAACTGACTTCGCCAAATATTTTTTTACTAGTAGAATAATTCATTTGTGGAACTCACTTTCCGAAAATTGACAAAACCTACCAAGGCAACATTTAAGAAAGCTATTCCCGAAATATCATTTCCAGTAAAGGGTCACTCATTAGTGGATTAAAAATCCCTCGTGTCCCTTTGTAGTGCAGCGTTATTCATTACTGAACGGTTTCGTTTTATAATGTGTCGTTGTACCTGTTTAAACTTCTGTGAACAGTATATTGTTCTATCGCTGGCTACAGTAAATTATCAAATCAAAATCTGGGAAGTAAAATTTACAAAATGTACAGCTCAAAAGGCCGTTGAACGTTTTTTTAAATTTATCCTTCAGAAATTCTGGTCGTGCCTCCCCCAAGCAGAATCCTTGATACGGTCCTCATTTAGAGATGAACGGGTTGGCAAAATGCAGAACGCCTCGGGCCACGGGTTGAGAATTGCGGGTTGAGATTTTTTATTTGGGTTAAAAACTACTAAATTTTCAGATTTTGAAAGTCGATTTTAAGCCGCAAACAAAAGTCCTGAAAATGCCTCAGAGTCAAGGATTGCTCTTGAAAAATGAAAAATGAGCAAAATATTAAGCAATTTTTTCTTAACATTTTAGCACCGAATTTCAAGTAAGAGGTTGTAACTACTTACCTTATGTATATTATTGTTTGTATCCAGGTCCGTATCCAGGGGAAATGGGGGCACGTGCCCCCCTCCTGCTCCGAGATGAAAAATAAGAACGATTTTTCCTTAACTCCTTTATTTGCTTTTTTAGCCGGAAATCGCAAAAAAATTTTCTTGCATCTATTACTACTGTTCTTCACATGTTTCATGCAGAAAATAAGGTGTTTAAAGGGTGTCCATTGAATTCTCACCATATTTATGGCATTTGAGCAGCAAAACTTACGAATTTTACAGCTCTAATAGTCGTTAAACGTCTTTTTCGATTTATCCTTTGGTCCTCCCTTGTTTTGAAAGAATTTAGGTCGGTTCCGTCCCCCCCCCTCCGAAACAAAATCTTGGATATGGGCCTGTTTTTACCCTACAAGTTATCGCCGAATTTTGCTTTACAATATTGGGCTAAAGTTTCTAATATGGTTCTGTCACCGATTCTCCTAAAAATACCTTTTTCTGATAGATTCGAGGACACTGAGTCCAGAAAAAAAAGCGTTTAGGGGGCTGACAAATATTTGTGGAGATAGAGCCCTTCAAACTTTCAAAAAACGTAATTATCAAAATATTCTTAGGGCTCTATATCCACAAATATTCGTCAGCCCCCAGAACGCTTTTTTTCTGGACTCAGCGTCCTCAAATCTATCAGAAAAAAGTATTTTTAGGAGAATCAGTGAAAAAAATTTTTTGAAAATAAAATTATGCAAAAGCCCCCATTTTTAACATATCTACATTGAAGTTCTGGGGTTAAAAAAACGTAAAAAGCACTGTTTTTGGGAAAATTGAGATAAAAACCATATTGGAAAAAACTTCGGTGATTAGATCCATGCCAGCTAAATTTTTGGCAAATAGGTATATACTTGCCCACAACTCACCAGCTTGCTTATACGAACATCTTAGGCTTAGTCTTAGAAAGTGTATTCACACTGGTGCCAGCTGATGGTCTAAGCCTGAGACAATTTTGCCCAAATCGTGCCTTAGGCTTAAACCATCAGCCGGCACCAATTTGATATGCACACGGTAAGTCCAAAACAATAACCGTGATGAATCGAGTACACCCTGCTTCGGCTTTTTTAACGTCAGAACTCTGGAGGCTTGCAGAAAAAAATTCTTGAAAAAAAATTATGCAAAACAAAAAAAATTATGCACAAGCCCCCATTTTTAACATTTCTACATTAAAGTTCTGGGGTATCATTCGAGAAAAATGAGTTTCGGAACCAGCGAACCGCGATAGGAGAAGCATAGAGGTGTTAGAACAAACGAAGACCAGCCAAGTGGCAGCCGCGGAAAGAAAACCGGAACGTTCAAGCTGCAAAGCTGATGGAAATATGACAGAGGAAAGGCGAAGCAGAATTAGAGAAAGAGTGAAGCGATCCTGAACCGATTAGTCATGTGATAAGTTTATTTGGAATAATAAAGAGACATGCGGATGTGTTTGACTCCTCGTAACTCATTATACTGTAACATATCATGTTTACTACATTAGTGTAAAGGACCAGGAAGTAGGTAATTTTTGCCCCCATGAGGTGGGTGCGGGTAAATGTGGGACGTTCAAAGTACAATGAAACAGACTATATGGAATAAAAAACAGACATGCGGATGTGTTTCATTATACTGTAGAATATAAAGTAAATAGCATAAGTTTAAAGGACATTTACATAAAATCATGAAGTAGGTAATTGATAACACCATGTAATTTATACCCCCATTAGGTGTGTGCGGGTAAATGTTGGACGCTGAAAGTACAATGAAACAGACTATATGGAATAAAAAACAGACATGCGGATGTGTTTTACTGCTTGTAACTCATTATACTGTAGAATATAAAGTAAATAGCATAAGTTTAAAGGACATTTACATATAAACATGAAGTAGGTAATTGATAACACCATTAGGCGGATGTGTTTGACTCCTTGTAACTCATTATACTGTAGAATATCACGTTTACCGCATTAGTTTAAAGGACATTTACATAAAATTATGAGGGAGGTAATTTTCAACCCCAATAGGTTTGTCCGGATAAATAAGGGACATTCAAAGTTCAATGAAACAGACGATTACATGATCCGAAATGATTGGTACGGATGTAGGAGGGACATAAACATTAGTGAGGAACGTACTTATAGAAACAATAGAATATGGTATTAGTGAAAATCTGTTGAACACAAGTTTGGTCTTTTTACTTATCTTAGTAAAGCCTTAACGCATTTTGATCAAGTACCTTCCTTTATGAAAATTATCTAATCACAAATATTACTGTATCACAGAAATCGAACTACTTTCTATCTTCACTACAGGCGAGGATCGGATTGGACAACATTTAAGAGGCTGACGTGCGATTGGTAGGAAAAAGCGCAAAACTTTGTTTTTTTAGACCTCTGCTGAAATCCGTCAACAGCGAATCAAATTGATTCGCGCTAAATTTTCTAGCATGACTGGAAAAATTACCTATAAAATGGGGATGCAATGCTCCCGCGCATTGTTAACTTTTATTAAATGTACGCACTGACGGGTGAATATGTAAGGAATTGCTATGTGGTGGGCACGGGTATCAGTGAAGAAGCGGAAGGCACCAACGGCCAGGACGAGTTTGAATGCGCTTTTGCCAGCATGCATTCTTTGAGAATTCGAGAATTCGAGTATACCCATATAGAAAGTCCTTGGATTCGTCAATTTCGGCTGATACCACTAATTCTGCTGCCCCTTAACTATATCATATTTTCAACAGATTAGCAGCTAGAACGTTCCGGTTCTTTTATCCGCGCCCGAAAATCTCTACTACTATTGATTTTCACTCATCTTGATGCTCCAATCGCACTTCGCTAATTGATTATTGTGACAAAGGCCCGACGGACTGGAGGATTAGAATAGTGAGTGGTGTAAACAACATGTTTTCTAATCATTAAGTTGAGCTTAGCACTGGCTTAGGCTTAGGCTTAGTTATGTGCCTTCAAATTGGTGCCAGGGATGATGTAAGCCTGAGTCAGATGGGGCGAAAATTGCAGCGAGCGAAGCGAGCGAAGCAATTTTTGCCCCATCTTTGGCTTAGGCTTAGATCATCCCCTGACACCAATCTGAAGCCTCAAACAGCACTTTTTGGGCTTCTAATCATCATGAGCAGCGCGATGAACCCAAGACTAGCCATTGAGCAAGTTTGCAATATGCTAATTAGCCTAATTTGCATACTATGCTAATTAGGCTAATTTGCATATGAAAAACTGGCTTCCGCGGCCAGTTTTGGGTTTCTAGCAATGCTCGTGATGATTAGAAACCCGAAAAACTGCTGTTTTGTAAGGAATTGAAAAATCAGTAATAACGAATATATTCCAAGTTTTGGGGTTAAAAAAGCGTAAAAACACTGTCTTCTGGAAAATTGAGACAAAACCATATTGAAAAAAATTCCTAATATTGAAAATACTGATATTTTCCGGCGGATAATATTCTTTGAAGAACGTAATATTCGATGTTAGCCTATGATAAATGCCATTGCCAATATTTTCGGTCGATTCACTTTTCCAATCTATCACCTTTCTAAGAGTATAGAGAGCTAAAGTTGAAGTCCAGAGCGGTCAAAAATAGTAATAATTTATCTTAATTCAGCGCCGATGCCGTAGTTTACCTTTATTTCTAGAAAAAGTTATGATTTTTTGGGTGTAAGATTTAAAAAACCTACTATTTTGGCGCTAAGTTTAAATTTCGTGGCCGCTTATGATGTTTGTTTTTCCATTATGACTCAGCAAAAGTTGTTCTAAATCCTCGGATTTTTTGGGTCGGGTCGGGTTGGACAGACCCCTGACATGTGCGGGTTGCGGGTTGGACCCTGCGAGTTGACTTGACTGGTCCTCTAACTCTTGCAGGTCGGGAATTTTTTGATGGGGCACGCGTGAGTGCAATCTATTTTGCCTGTGTGTCCAGGACATTTCGCATCTTACACTATGCTATTTTATTTTCCTCGCGACTTTGTTTTACCCTTGTCTTTTTTCCGAATAAAGTATTAGTATTAGTATCAGGAAATGCCAACCCGATTTTCAACTCTATATGTCGCTTACATATTTGTTTATGTATGATGTATCGAATATTTCATCAAAAATCTTGTCTTGTCATGACCGATTTTTTGTGCCTAATAAAAATACCACTCGATGCACAAACCGCAAACCGCTTTGAGTTACTTAAAATAAAAATTAAAAAGTAAAAAAGACTGACTGAACCAAAAATTGTCACATGAATACAGTTGACCACTTGAAAACGTTATATGTAATCGAGTTTGAACTTCACTAAGACGATAAAAATAAGTTTACGTGGAAATTATAACGGTACAGCGCACATATAGTCTATTTTTGTACATTAATTTCTCTGGTAACCAAAGTACCTATTGCTGTAGCCCTGCTTGCTACTATGCCGGTCGGAACAGGTGCACTACATATATTGGTTACACAATTTCACGAACTTGTACAAAATCTCGTAAGCCAGTTAATACAACATTGGTTTTTAAGTAGGCTACAATAACTCAGTTCAGTCCAGCAAAACTTCATTTGCTTGTTCTAGGCATACACGTTATGGCTCGAAATTCTGGGTGGATGACTAGCCATATTATTGGGAGGGAATTTAATGATCACTAATTTTTGGCCAAAAACGGGCAAAAACAGGTGAAAAGTATAAAAGAGGGCAGCGCGAAAATTATAAAGAGGAGGGTGCAAGATTTTTTAAAGGCCAAAAAATGATCTTGAAAAACGACTTTTACACAATAGCACGTTGTACAAGAACAGAGCAAGCTTCGAATGTGTAACTTTGCAAGATTTTTAAAAAAATATTAATGGTGGTATGGCTAAAAACACCACTTTTCAACGTTTCTCATCAAGCACTTTCTATTGGTATATAAAATTGACGAAAACAATTTCAAAAATTGAATTCTGGGGGCAGTGGTATTTTGGTTTCTGATGGACGAAATATTCGGCTTTCTGGGGGTGCATACCTCCACAACCCCCTCCCATCCATGTGTGGGGTGAAAACTCCCATCCTCTGTTACACGTATTACTGTTGGTACAATTATTGCTGTATGTTAAAGCACTTTTGTAATCAATTTACATTGACCCAAAAATTGTGATCTATGCACAAGATATGAAGAAATTGACTATTTGCGGTTTTCGGTAGATAATAAATTTAAAAGAATCGCAATTTTGTTTTTTCGTATAATACAGTCGTCAGCAATGAGCGTGTAAAGTTTTTGCGCTATGTTGTAATTAAGGGCTATTTTAATAATACATCGATATGATATAATTATCATATCTGTCGGCTACTGTCGGGAAAAATTCTTTAAATTCATATGACGCCTAAACTTATGTAAAACAGACTATAGTTTTAGGTTTCATCAAAAAAATGGTGCAGAAAAGCGCATAATGGAACATGTGCAACTGTGTTTATTTTTTCTAAAATTACGATTATCCTTGCGCAAAAACTAATATTTGACGAAGCTTGTAATTTTTTGCTTCATTAAATTATTTTCGTCACTGCTAAATATCTCTAATGCGCGATATACACATAAGAATATTATAATAGGTAGAAATCTTACCTATATTTTGCGTCTGTTTTCATGCTTCAAAACAAAATATTTAGCAAAATTGGTGCATTTTCCTGTAAATTATGCGAGGTTGCTCGATTTCCTGAATTTAATTTTTTATTACGATCACACGCTAAGCTTATAGCTATGTAGATGCCTACCTTTAGAACGACCACTAATTTATTCAAACATCACAATTACAGAAAGATAGGCTTATTGTAGTGCGTATTAAGCGAATTTTTATCTAAGGCAATCGTCGGAAATGCAGATCAGTTTATTTGCTTTTTCAAGTAAGGTGCAAAGAAACGTATGCATCATTTAAACTCGTCCTGAATAAATTTCCTCCTTCATTATTATTGAACTTTGTTCGTAAGATATGTATTATATAACACTGTGCTTCGATCTTCATAGATGGTTTTACACTAATGAAGCTAAAATTTGGCCTAAGTTTAACAATCAGGAACGACCCCCCCGTAGAAGTGTAATATTTTTCTTTTTCTAACAACTTTATGGAGAAGCATGCTATTTTGACTGTTTATTGCACCATCAAATTTACAATTCTTCTACGATTGTTGAAAATTTCTCGAACAGTCTCTTCATTTATTAAGTATTTGTAAGCTATTATTTAATTCGATTCTACAATATGCTGATTGAATTGTAATCCAATTCAATCCTTTATTATTGGCTCATCATTCACCATTCACTACCGTCTGAATTTCCCCCTCCTTTCACTGAAATTTACTTGTTTCGACCTTCTTTTTATTTTCATACAGCTAACACCCAGAGTACGTAATGAAAATTATTTTTGATAATAATCATTTTGATACTTTGCTCACCTCAATTACAAAACTAACGATTTTTATTATTTTTTTTAGTTACTGAGCATAGGTGGGCAGTGCCAAAATTCTGGGGGATACACGATTTTTCAAAGGACAAAAATGGTCTTAAAAATGGTGGTATGACTAAAAATACAATTTTTTTACGTTTCTCATCAAGCACTATCCAATGGTATCAAAAAATTGCGAAAAAAGTTTCCAAACATTGAATTCCGTGGGGATTTAGGTATCTGGGCGGATTTAGGTATCGGCCTTTGGGGCTGGTGCATACCCCACTCTCACGCCCATAAGTGGCACTGATTCGAAGCAAAGAAATTCTATCAAAACAGAAGTATAATTCAGCACGATTCAATTATTGATGCGATGAAAGCGATACTTTGCATCCTAATGGTTTTGTTTTCATACATTCTGACTTTTTCGCAAGCCAATCCACCTTCATACGACACTTTGTGCCGTCAAGCTACTTTCGGCAGCCTCAACGTATGTTCTGATTACGTGAAATGTTGCGAGGCCAAGTGTGGAGACGGAAAAACGAAAGCTGGCTGCAACCATGATAGAGTTAATGGATTCGTGTCCGTCAGTACATACTGCAGATGTACTTAGAATTTCTTGACTCTGTATTCATTAATAGATGTATGTTTTCAAATAAAAACAACAACAGATTCGTTCAATACTTGAATAGTTTAACTACCTTGACGTCTACCCATGGTCTGTTCAACATAAGTTTGGGCATAGATTTTGAGAATTTTTTCGAAAGTCAGATGACGGAGTACAATAACATATCAAATCAAAACTATAATCGAAATCTGACCACTTATTGTCGGATAAAGCTTTTAGAATTTAGGCCCAAACTTGTGTTAAACGGGCTAACCTACCCAATCATAGAATGTATAATTGTGTGTAAGGCCGAAACGACGAAAATCGAGTTGTTTTTATTTTTAGGGTTTTTTGCTTTTTAATGTATGACGATTTATTATTTCATGTCCAGTATGACACAAAAATATTCTTATTCATGCGGGTGATTGCATAATCATTAGCAGAATACGCTGTATTTTTATTATTTATTTCCGGAACTATAATTTCTAACTTAGCTTTTTGAAATTTTTATTTTTATCTAGCACCGAAGGCCACCATATCTTCTCGACACGGGACCATACGTGGGCAGCAAGAAAATTCTCGGGGGGGTGCAAGATTTTTTTGAAGGTCGAAAAATGGCCTTAAAAATGGTGGTATGGCGATAAAAACACCATTTTTCGACGTTTCTCATCAAGCACTATCCATTGGCATCAAAAAATTGCGAAAAAAACGAAAAAAAATTTTCAAAAATTGAATTCTGGGGGGTATTTTGATTTCTGGGGGGGGTATTTTGGTTTCTGGGGGGGGTGCATACCCCCCAAACCCCACGCCCAGGTGTGCACGGGACTACAATATTGTGGATTTCGACATAATAGACTTATATCAGAAAACTGGTCTATGCAAGTTTAATCAGATAACTTGGAAATTTCTTTTAATCAAGATTACGAAAAATCTTAGTAAGAATGTTCCGCAAAAATATTGGCTACGAACAAGTATTGAATAAATATGCCGGCAAGTTTATTCTAATTTAGCAAAGTAATCATTTAAGAATAACGTAAATATATACATACATAGGTAGGTACCGTTAGATTGGCAGCATATGCCACTATGTTAAGTGACAATTACTAAATTCATTTAAAATATTTTAATTTTTCTGCACTAAATATTCAAATTTAAATCAATCAATAGACAATAATTCAATAGTAGTAGTTAAAATAATTATTGGTGTTTATATTTCTTGATACGTCAAAAGGTTTTTTGGTCAATTCACACCAAACGATTATTAGAATGAAAGGAAAACGTCATTCCAGTTGCGCCTGGATTATCGAGAGCCCGAGAATTTGCAAATTTTCAAAGATCACAAAGGTGCCACTGTTTTTCAATGCTTTGCGTGAATCTGCGAAAAATAGTGGAAAATGAAATAAAATGTTTACAAATTTAATTTTGGAGCCCCGTCGAATTCTGAAGAACTGATAATTTAGATTTCTGGATCCAGGCTACGCATTGAAATGAGGGAGTGTGAAGGCGTAGCTGTGGGGGATAGGGTGGGACTTGCCCTCCCCTAATTTCGGAAATTCGAGTATGTTTTAAAATGTAGGTACATCTAAAAGAAAAAATGAAAAATAATAAAGCGCATCTGAAAGATCGTTTAATTAGATTTAAGCATACTTTTGAACTAATAAGCCTAGTATTTTATGGCGCTTCGCGTCTATTTTTTGACATACAGCATATTTTTCCATTTAATTCGAATAAAATGAAATTTTTCAAAACTTTTTCATTGCTTAGATCTTGCTGTGAAAATCTAAAACACATAATTATTTATGCTTATCTACAAGTAGTTGTTGAGATGGACGACTTCAAAATTTTAGTCACTCACAAATTGAGAAGGCCAGCTACAACCGTGTTTTTCCCAAGAATTTGGCTTACCTCCCCCGAAAATCCATAGACCGCCAAAATTGAATTTTTGGTGCTATTTTTTGCGATTTCACCCCATTGAACCCCCAGATTTAGGCTGCTGCCCGCCTATTATCCAGACCTCTCTATACTCCTCGGGCTCAAAGCAATACGTGCCTGGAAACGCACTTATGATTTTTTAGTTTTATCTGTGAACACTGGTCGTAGAATAAATTAGAGGTAGGATTGCTTTTAACGCTCTTTATTTATTTGTATACATTCCATTGTATCTTAAATTGTGTTTGTTCTTTGTTCACATTTTCAAATTCCACGTTTCGTCCTTTAGTTCTTCAGTTATTTTATTTACCGTTTTGAAATCGAGAAATTTACGGTGCGGTTCTTTCGAATAAACAAAAAGTTATAAAATTGGAAAAATAATTGTAGTCGGCCTCTTAACTGAAAAACATATGTTTACTCATTTTGAATATCTTGTCGCTTGTCTTGACTTTGAAATCCTGCATATTTCTTGGAAAAACGTTTGACTTTCATGACTGCATTATGTAGTCTGCAAAAGGCAAAAATGCACTAGATAGCGCTAAGAAGGGCTAGTATCAGATATGCACTGGGGGAAAATGATTTATAGGGTCTAGACCCCGATGATTAAGAAGTCGGAACCTCTAAGAAATTGAGGCGAAATAGAGACAAACCTTTGAAAATTATAAATTTTTCTTTAAAAGTGCTTCAAGCTGACCAAAAACTGTCGATTAACATAGTTCTGACGCTCTAGCATACATACCAGTTTTGATGTCATTTGGACCTAAAAGTTTTGTTCGATCTCGTCCAACAATGGCCATGCTATGCGTCTATATGGATTGGCTTATTTTGCAAACAATTTATTAGACCATGCTGCACCTTTATCAATCTCAAGTCCCATCACGATATTTTCCCTTTTCACTACTATTGTTAGTATGCTCTGAGGAACTCATTCGTACAAATCTAGCGTTTTGCTATAATCTGAAGATCTACTACATGGATTTCGATAAGATGAAACATAGTGGGCTAACAATTTTTTTAGCAACTATTCGGTCGGGAAAATTGATATGGAAAATAGGAAACTAAATTAGTTGCGTCCTCAGAAGGAGTTTACTTGAGCTTTTCTTTTCCTTTTTCAAAGGACTTTGTCTGTTCTTGCGGGCTAGCGGGCTTTATTTCTCTATTTTCTGGCCATTTTCAGCTACATGTGGAAGAGAGTTTGAATTTCTTACATTTCGACTAAAATTCTGACCCGTCTTCTCCAGAAACCTTTTTATTTTGTCCTTCTCGCGGTTCTAGACCTACTCAAGTTGCTCCTCAATGTACATTGGCCCGGGCCATATGTAAGTGCACATTTGACTGGCATAGTGGTTGTATGGCGAAAAAACACCATTTTGCGACGTTTCTCGTCGAGCACTATCCAATGGCATCAAACAATTGCTAAAAAAGCAAAACAAAAATTTTTTCTGGGGGGTATTTTGATTTCTGTAGGGGGTATTTTCAACTTCTGGGGGGTGCGCATACCCCCCAAACCCCCACGCCCAGTGTGTGATGACTGGTCTAGGAGGGCGTAAGCTCGGTCAAGGGTGGATTAATTCACAGGGTATTTTTGAGCCAAATCGACTTTACTTTTTTATTTAAATCTCAAGCTGTGCTGTTTTAAGCGTCTTTGCGATTTTTTATTATTAATGTATTGCTAAATATATTTTGTTATATTTAAATGTTTAGAAATTTGTTTGTTTTATATTATTGACAGAAAGAGCAGTCAAAAACAAAAGAAGTGCACGTAAGGCGCACCTGTCATTAAAATCTGACAATAGGAACTGGAGGCTTTTGAGGCTCGACCACGTAAACATGTACATAGGTGTCTAAATCCGTACGTTCCTTTAAACAAGTTGTCCTTAGCATTACACAGCATACCAATGATCCATTTCAGGTTCCAAAAAGATCACTTGTCTCCTCCGGGCAGTTTATAAAGCCTTAGGATCATAGGTGGGCAGCACCAAAATTCTGGGGGTAAAAAATTTTCAAAGGTAAAAAAATGGTCTTACAAGTGGTCGTATGGCGAAAAAACACCATTTTTCGACGTTTCTCATTGAGCACTATCCAATGGCATTAGAAAATCGCTAAAAAAGCAAAAAAAAATTTCAAAATTTGAATTCTGGGGGTATTTTGATTTCTGGGGGCATTTTGATTTCTGGGGGGTATTTTGACTTCTGGGTGGGTTCATACCCCCAAACCCCCACGCCCATGTGTGCTTATGATACGCTTAGTGTACATTATGTAAGCTCTAATCTGACTTGACGTATGCATGTACATTTATGCAGCAATTTATGTTGTCACCGGTAGTTACACATGCTACAATTTATGTATTTCTGAAAAAAATTTGTGATTTATGGACGGTCCTAATCATCAGCACACTTATGTCTGAATTAGGGAAATTTTTTTGCAGCTCATTCTTTCGAAAACATCCCCTAAGCGGACTAAGTCGCACTAAAGTAAAGTTCGAAAGAGGATCTTGAATTATAGGTACCATTAAATATGCCAACTACAACATTCAAAGTGGATTAGATTTAATGAATTTAATATGACTGCCCAAAACTTAGCACAGTAGATGCATTTGATAGCGCTATACCTTAGAGACGCAGGTGGGCGGCATTAAAGTTCTAAGGGGGAGGGGGTGCAAGATTTTTCGAAGGTCAGAAAATGACCTTAAAAATGTTGGTATGGTGAAAAAAGACCATTTTTCAACGTTTCTCATCGAGCATTATCCAATGGCATCAAAAAATTGCGGGAAAACAAAACATTTTTAAAAATTGAATTCTGGGAGTATTCCGCCTTACCCTATATTCCGCCCATACCCCCACGCCCAGGTATGCGTACAGTCCGTTTCATTTAACATTGAGGTTTTTTTGAAAAAATTTGAATTGCCTACAAAAGTGGTTCGAATGTTCAGTATAGTTTTGATATTCTACAGTATATCGAGTTATGGTGAGAAGCTTGCAATTGTTTGAGCGCATTACTGCATCAAAAGTTTGAACCACTTTTGCAGCCTGATTCATACGGAATGAATTCATAAGAAAAGCGGAAAGTTAAATGAAACAGACTGTGGATATTTAGCGAACCGTTATGCCTATGGTTCAGTCATATGTACATTTAAGAGAAAAATCTCAATATTTTCAGGGAAAATCATGTTTTTTTTTGTTTTCGGTGACCGCAAATTCTTTAATTTTTTTGAATGAATAAAACAGATCATGCAAATAAGCTTTACAAGTACGAATATAATTCACAAGCGAGCTACAATTACTTTTTAGGGGCTATTACAAATTTCAGATGATATCTAGAGAACGATTTCTTGAAAATTTCAAAGCTTTAAATATCATTAACGAAAACCAAGCAACATTTCGAGAAGATTCCGATCATGTATACTCCTTAGAATAAGTAATAAACAGGCACGTATATCTCTGGTGGGATGGGGGTTGGGTTGGACTCCTTCCCAAAATTCAGGAAAATTGGAAAATAGGACTTTTTGAACGTTATTTTGTGCTGTTTTTAGCCTTTTTGGGCTTAGTCATCCCCAAAAATTGGTGTTGGTCTTCCGAAAATAGGACGTCCAGCTACGTGCCTGAGTAAGTGTCGTTCGAGAGAATGACTCTTTTGTAAGTTGGCCAATCGTAATGTTGAGCGATCAAACAAATCGGCAAGTTAAAATTCTAGGTCTACCAATTTAAGAAGAACAAAAATGTGATAATATAGGTTAAAGACTTCACCGAATTTTTCTGACATTGTAAAAAACTGATAAAAAATCCATAAATGAAATTCGGTAGAACTATATTATTTTATTAAGGAAGTATGCATAATTCTATGCGCCGGAACAACGCTATCCTAACCTTGATACATATGCATTTCGAACGTTTCACATCCAAAATTCAGCTGGTCCCTTCATGATTCTTCGATAGAGGTTTTGATCCAGTAACTTTTAAAGGAAATTTGGATTTCAATTTAGTTTTAGACATATGTACAAACTTTATAAGAAGATAGATTATACCGCCTTTATATTTTGACTACAAAATTGTCAGGCATATTCCTAAAGTCACACTTGAGCGGTGGGGGAGCCCGAATACACCCTCCCTCCATAACCAGAACACCCCTTAGAATTCAATTTTTCAATTTTTTTGCAAATTTCAATGCCAATAGATAGTGCTTGTTGAGAAACGTCGAAAAATGGTGTTTTTTGCCATACCACGATTTTTGAGACTATTTTGTTGACATTTGAAAAACCTTGCACACCTCTCCTCTTGAATTTGGGTGCTTCCACCTATGCTTGTAGTAGTAATTTAGTGATTATAAATGCATGTTTAGCATGTCTATATTTTTCTTCTATTGCGAGTATCCTGCACAAAAAAATTGCGTTCACAATACATAAAAGCCAAAAAATAATAGCAAATATTACTAGATATTTTCCTTCTTTTGTGCTGACTTTACATTGAGCATACGTTATCTTACATATTGTTTGGTATTTTTTTTGTTAAAAACAATCAATGCTTAATTGGAATCAAAATATGCTTATTTCCGCATATTGAGCATATTTTTATCTAAAGCAAACAATGCGCAATAAAAACAGGCCACTCAGTTTTATTTAAATTTCATTCGAACCGTTCATTTGGTGAGTCGTATTTTTTGATCGCAATTGCGGCATTATCTTAAATGCTTCACTTTAATTAAAATGACAAAATTGGTGTTTTACAGATTTTTTGAGACATTTGAATTATTGCAGTTTCCAATGTATATAATTTGCATAGTTATACTAGCTTTTAATTATTGTTGCCTTTGTTTCAACGTAATAAATTTCGGGAATTAAAAGTCGTTAAACAATGAGTCATAGCTATTACTAGAGGAGAAAAAATTCTTCGAAAATGGTAGAAAAATGACGCGGCTAAAGTAAAAAAGTAGGAATAAATCGAAAAATTGAATGACTTTTTTTGGAGACTTGCCAAAAAATCGTGAAAATCCTTCAAATCTTGTTTCACAGCTTTTCCTAATATACAATTTCGATATATGCCTTAGATACGGAGATCTAAAAATGTCGCAGTACTAATATAGGCCGCCTAACATTTGGGACATTTAGGTTTTTTTGTTGTAATGTAGTTCCTTAGCCTTCGCAATGTAACAGGAAAGCGTTCCGAATATTGGAAACAATTTCAACTAATTCGCACAATCGATCGTTTAAGATAGACGGCATCCTAATAAATCTTGCCTTAGGCTTCGATCGCATTCTAAAATATAATTTTTTCCAGAATTTTCTTTATCCATCTATATTTTAAAATTATTTTTGTCAAATTTCTATTTTTTACTCGTTGCATCAATTTCTCATTTTTTTAAATTCATTTTGATATAGCTATCCGACGAATACCCTATTGACTTAGGATTGTTCTACTTGATCAGTGACACAACACGATGAAGCTCGCATTTTGCCTCTTAATCATCCTGGTTTCCATTCTGACTATTGTGCAAGCCAATCCACAATCGTACGACACGTTGTGTCGTCGCCAAGCCACTTCCGGCAGCCGAAATGTGTGTTCGGATTACGTGAAATGCTGCGAAAACAAGTGCGGAAAGGGAAAAGCAACAGCTAGCTGCAACCATGATTCAGTGAAGGGATTCTTGTCTGCCAGTACGTATTGCAGATGTGTTTAGTGTTAAAAGCCCCGCGGCGACGAAGACATTTTATTTTGGTCATAAACAAATAAACGATAAGAAGCTTCATAAGCTTCTAAAGCGAAAATAACAAAAGAAACAACAACACGGAAAAAACAGCAGAACAAGTATAATGAAACAAATAAGTAAGAATAGAATGATAAAACGATAAGACATAATAAACTAAAATTAGCAGAAAATGCGCTAATGGAGGTAGATTGATTTGAATAAAGCATTTCTAGGCTTTTTGTTGAAAAGCTTAAACTGACGTGTGACAATAATCTTTGATTATTGAAGATATAAGAAGACGATTTCAAAAATAAGAATTTCTTGTTATATAAGTTTTACTGCGTAATGTGCTTCTGAAAAATTATTTCACGGTTAGGTACTGTGCCTATGTAAAGAGCGGACTTTTAGGCAGGCAAAAATAAAGGTGATTTTGAGCATTTCTCAGCGACCTGTGCCCACTGGAAAAGAAACTTTATGAAAAATTCAGAAAATTTAACTTGATTTAGATTATATTCAACAAACATCTTCCATAAAATAATCACGCAAATGATTTCTAATTATTTAACCCAGCTGAAAAATCGTTTAACCTGTTTCCTACTTAATCCTAACGCATTGCAAAGAAAAACAATTTGTACAAAAAGTAAAGAATTCTGCGCAAAGCAACAGAAAATTTCGATATATTTATCATGCTCTTACTCTTACTTGGGCTGTTCGGAAAACAAAATTCATACAAAAACAATAAATCTGGCGTAAGGCGCCCAAGCTTTTAGCCTTATTAGCTCAAAAGAGTGCTAAGATCTGTTTTGGTAGGTTTCCGAATGCGCTTCGAAAATATTCAGCTTTTTTTCCTTTGAGGGACCGTAGCAAAAAGTATCCACATTTTTAAAAATTTGGAGAATTACGTCGTTTTCAGCGTGCAATGCAGATTTTTTTAAAGGTTAGCTCACTAGAAGGATCAGGAAATGTTCTGGCTATTTACTAGAGAATTTTTAATTGTATCGAAACCTTAACAAATTACAGCTGAAAACGTCTAAATTTACGATTATATTTCCAATATAGTTGCCTCCTATGATGGCCAATTTTAAAAGTGCAAATTACCTAAATTAGACAAGTCGGTAATCATTGAAAAGCGCTTTTTCAAGATTTACGAATATTGAATAATGTTCAACCGGTGAAATGCATAGTTCACTAAGGGCACTGAAATTGGAAAAAGATTAAGTCAGCATTGAGGTCGAACTGTTAAAAGATAGGAAAAACAAAAATAAGTAAAGTTTAAAGCACAGAAACATCTATTTCGCTACTTTTCAGAATAGAAAACAAAATCTGTATGCTGGTGTGACCGTGCAAAGTTAAGGCGGTTTTTAGAGCATAGCATATTTTAGACATAATCTAAAACAACTTTTTCGGCAAAATAGTTTTACTAATAAATTACCTACCCGAAAAAGTCAATTTTTTCCTAAATCCGTCGGGTGGCTGTTGAGGTTATTGTTGAGTTAGTCTTAAGAATGGCCATTTCTGAGAAAGCGACCAATAATGAACAAAAGTGTATGCCTATACCTGCATTTTCCTGCATTCGTAATATATGTGCTACGTATCGTCCAATTTGTAACTATTTCTCTGAAAGCCGACACGAATTTCAGATCAGTTATTGTACACGGTGTTTAAAAAGAACGAAACCCATATCCGATCTCGTAACTTTCTAACAACTCGCTCAATTTCAATGCAAAATGCTTTTGATAATAGACAAAAACCTTCGTAAGAAACGTGCAAAGTTTTATATCCGCAGCTTGCTATGTTCTTGTACAACGCGCAATTGTGTAAAAGTCGTTTTTTTCATAAAATACAATGCATGTTAAGAAATAAATCACGTGTTTGCAACGTTATAGCTTTTAATCGAGGTAAACATTTTAGAATACGGCCTGCTTTAGTAAGCCTGTTTATCTACCTATTAGCCTGTAAATTTTGGTGCCATTCCGCTAGTCGGTTTGAGAATTATTGAGCTTCCGCCAAAGGTCATTCCTAGGTCATTCACAAGCGTAAGCAACTCGCTTTAAAACAGGTATTGTTATTCTGTCACTGATGGCTGAATGACCGAGGGAGTGACCTTTGGCGAAGCTGCAATAGCTGTCGAACCAACTAGCAAAATAATACGAACATTTTGATGCAATCAGCTATATAAATGACCTTTTGATTAAAGCAAGTTGTATTCTAAAATGTTCATTCGATCTGAGCTACAAGGTCGCAAACACGGGATTCATTTCTTGCGACACATTGTATTAAATTAAAAAAACGACTTTTACCCAAATGCGCGTTGTACAAGAACTAATGAAGCTGCGAATACGAAACTTCCCAACATCCTTATGTAAAGCAAATCGTATTCGAATTGAGCTAGTCGTTTAGAAGTTACAAGCTCTGATATAGGTTTCCTTTTTATGAACATCCTGTATTTATTTTTTCCTTCAGTATCAACGAATCAAACGTCAAAAGCGTAAATGTGCCGAATTCGTCAGTTTATTATTAAACGCCGTAGGGGGAAAAGTCCCTCCTATTCTCTCTACAGCCTACGTGACTGAAAAATTAATAATTCAATTTATGGATTTAGAAGCTATTCCTCTATTGCACAATTGCTCGCAGATCGAATCTAGAAAAGATGTCCATCTTGTATTACCAGGCACGTAGCTGTCGGGGGACAGGGGGGTCCGGACCTCTTAAATTCAGAAAAAAACGGGAGAATCGGAATTTTTACCCATCAATTTGTGCTGTTTTTGGCTTAGACCCCCAAAATTGGTGTCGGTCCCACCCAAAATAGGAGGGCCAGCTACGTGCCTGTGTATTACACGTAAAAAAGGAATTACAAAGCAAGGACGATAGCTTTCGAGGCATTTGGACAGGTCTGGAACACAGTTTCTAAATTTGGTTTTGGAATGCTACTTGCATGCCTAGATTACGTAACTAATAATGCGTCAATTACTGATAAATATGATTAAAAGCACTGATATTAGTATGAAATAAATGGAAACTTCATCATCAAAAGTTGACAGAGTATTCGACATCCCTTGAAATACGAGAAAGGAAAGAATATCGAAAGAGAAAAGTTTCCTTTTCTATAAACCGTATCGATTTATAACGGTAGTTTCAGACATGTTTAACACTTTTAAGTTGCTACGGTTTGCTCTAAAGAAAAACATGATAAAAACCTAACGGACGGTATTTTCCATTAACGAGAAATATATCAAGATAAAAAATGAAATGAATAAATGATTTAATACCGAAATAGAATAAAATAAAAACTACTGAAAAAATTTAACATAGAATGAAAGATAATAAAATAAAGAAGATTAAAAAAGTGCAACCATCTCGCATTCAGAAATGTTGCTTAAAAATTAACAGAATTGTACTAGTTAGAAATCTAAGCGATTTTTGCTGACTTGCTGGAGCAATTGCCCAGTCTATAACGTTGATGCTAATTTCTTATTAGTTTGCTCTCTCTACATATACATACTCGGTTTTACGTGTTAGATCTTTTTTTGCAGCACGTCTCAAACGATGTGCCGTTTTTACCCTCTTGTTTAAATATTAGGCCAAACGTTATAATTCGGAACAAGCTGACTTGCAATTAGAAAATTTGCTGGAATGCTAATTTCGTCGGATACATTGAAAGCTCAACTGTTTATCGATTAAGCTTGCAAAAAAATAACGGAGTAAGGATGTTTGTCGAAATTATTTTATCACAAAACGAACATGGACTGATTTGTAAGCAAAAATACAGTTTATGGACTATTGTTTGAAAGTGTATTTATTTATAATATTGTTCTAACAGAAAAACTTATTGCATCGGCGTGGAATTGCAGGGAGATCAAAGTTCGTTTACAGGGGAAGAAAAGTTTAACTTTGCTAAATTGCTAATTTCTAATTTTGCTAATTTCTGCTGAACCTGAAGCGCGTGTAACTACATCATGAATAAACAAATTAATTTGAACAAGGCAGCATTTTTAGCATCACTGAATATTCTAGACAGTTATGTTATGTCATATTTATCGCAAATGAGAAGATCTCCTCTTGCAGACAAAAACAAAATTTTGTATTAAAAGCATTCATGTTCTAGAAAAGGATCAACGACATGGACACAAGTCTGTATCTGTGGGTGAGAAAAATTAAACTGCTTCGATAAAATGCCACTTAATAAATTTGCTAATCATAAACCGATTAAATAAAATCACTATCACTTTAAAACACACGATTCTCATTAGATAACAATAACCAGATTGTAAAATAGAAGAAATACAAACAACCACCACGACCACCGCACAACCATAAACAATAAGAGCAAGGAATTCCGTACAGGTGGTCTTTATGTAATTCATTAGAAACGACTCGCCAACTCCTATTTTAAGAATATTTGTCCAAATGGAATAAATATTACAGTTTATGCAAGAGATTGCGCATTCTGAATTGCTCTGAAAGATAGAGAAGTAATTTAGTATGATAAACAAAAATGTATATCAGTAATGATTATATCTTTGGATCGCATAATCACACGGCGTGAGATCTGAATTCCCCTTTATCACCCCGCAGAGAATCTGGCGGACCGAAAAAAATCAATAGACCACAATGATAACAATTTTGGTGCTGTTTTTGACAATTTCGCCCATCGAACCCCGGAGTGTGGCTGCCTCAATGTGCCTTTGGCCTTGACTCTCGCATTATCGTTTTCTTTATTGTCAGGCATTACCGTGCTGCATAGCAAACATTGCTATTTATGTGCACGATTTTTATGCTCTTTGGAGAAATGCTTGATGTTTTCCTCTGAATTAATCTTGAGAGGAGTTATGACTAAAGGACTGTAACTATATATAGGTATAGGCACATAAAGTGATAATAATAGAGCGTGCAATAAATGCAAAAAATAGATTTTGATTAAGATAAACCCAATCTGAAGGCCCTAGTAGGCAATCCAACAAATAACAAATCGCAAAATTGTACCGTTAAATTACTAGAAAGCTGTTTTCTCATTTAAATGTTTGTGTCATATTCTCCACACTTTTTTGAACATGGTTCTCCTGTACATGTACAAAGATAGTCCTAAGAGTCTTTGTGCATTTTGTACATGTAAATTTTCGGGATTCTAATATAATACAGTAGCGCTTTCAGTGTCGTACAAAATCTTTTTCCGATCTTTGTTAGTGTATTATGACCAATCTGGGTTTCTGACGACAAAAAACTAATTGTATAATAAATGCACGAAGGACGAAAAATTTTACATTTTTCCTTTCTGAATACAAATTTTTTTATTATAAAGATATAGTGTTGTGAAAGATAAGGATTTTTTGCAAGATAAAACATAAAGATAAAGTTGAAATTTTAAAATCTAGAAGATAAAGATAAAGATAAAGTGTGAATATGGTCGCCTGGACCTAGGAGAATGATGTATGTGAAGTGCAATAAAGAGATTGGGTGATGCAAAGCAGCCAACTGAATGCCCTAACTTTTACGCCTTAGGTCAAAGAGGTGATGAGGCATTAAGCACATATAAATGTAGGTTTGGGGGTCAACCCGCGGTATCTGACTGACCCATGAGAATCCATCAGACCATCAGAATAGGGATGTCTTGTCTGCTCGCTTTTTTTGCTGCATTTTTTGCCACTTTTACTCCACACAGCCAGTAAGATTATATTTATATATTATAATATTATTTTTGAATTATTTCATCAACTTATTCAATCAAGTATCCAATAATTAGTTAAAAAATCGTCAAAAATGGTCTCAATTTGCTGCAGTCCTTATTCTATGAATGCAACTGTTTTATGCAAAATCTACATACCTACTTTTGACGTCAATTGGCTCAAAAAAGCTAATTTTTTACCCCCAGACTGACTAGCAACACCGAAAGATCGGCCAAGCTGTGCGCACCTATGATACTACTACTAGTGGCTGACAGCAAGTCACTTCTTTCTTTTCAAAAGCGTGTGGGTAAAATCCGGAAATGAAAACGGAAACGGAAACAATAGGTAAAAGCCGGAAATGGAAATGATGGGTAAAATACGGAAACGGAAACTATATTATTGTGTACACAGTGCCGTTGGCGGTATCTCCACCCTAGGGGCAGTCCAAAGTGCAGGAAACAGAGTTTCAAATAGGGTTCCTCAGGGTGTACACCCCAACCCTGTTTCCAGCTAAATTTCACCTACTGAAGGGGAGTTTAGGGCTTAAGCCCGAAACATACTTCACGCGATTCGCGCCGCAGAGGGGTTTGCAGCAGCAGTATACCCAAAAATGTGACGTCATGGCGCGAAACTGGCGCGGCGAAATTCATCTGCCGCTTCGCGTCACCTTGGCATACTTCACGCGGCGCAGTTGCGGCGCGACAAGAAAAAATGGTGCCAACTGGGCGAGCTTTCGCCGCTTTACTGCCGCTTCGCTCGATGTTGGTATACTCCGCGCGAATTGCCGCAATGATAGCGCGTTGATTTTTTCCATAATCGATTTTTTTAAATCGGCGAAAGGTCATTCAAATTCATTTATGCATTTACAATGTAGGTTACCATGTTAGGACACCATGTACATATGTATGTATGTACCACTGATGTCGGCTGGTTAGCAGAATCACACGATATCATTCTGAAAGACTTGCTTGTTATCTGCACAGTGCAGGAAAATTCTGCACCTCATTTTTCAGTGTTGTATCGAAATCTACGATCCTAAGCGAAAAATGCGTACAGCAAAAAATAAAATCACACAACCGAGTGGTCAGAAGCATTCAGGATTCATGCACCTTTTCTATACAAGAAATGACAAAACTTCCAGAATCAATGACTGAACGTCTTGCATCCTGCATGAATTTTTTAACACTATTTATTCAAAAGACAGATATGTACGCAATAATTAAAAGCTACACAACAAATTGGAGAAAGTCAGATCAAAAACGTACAAATCCATTACTGCCACATACGTACTTCTATGCATACGTTGGCAGCAAGAGAATTCTGGGGAAGGGTGCAAGATTTTTCAAAGGTCAAAAAATGATCTTAAAAATGGTGGTATGGCGTAAAAAACATCATGTTTCGACGTTTCTCATTGAGCACTATCCATTGGCATTAAAACATTGCGAAAAAAAAACGAAAAAAATTTTCAAAAATTGATTTCTGAGGGGGTATTTTGATTTCTGGGGGGTATTTTGGTTTCGGGGGGAGGGGTGCATACCCCCAAACCCCTACGCCCAGGTGGGCTTCTATGACATTTCAAAATCGACGAAGATCGTTTGCGCTCACGTAAATACGTACTTCATTATAGATTCAGAGCAGATCGATACCGGCGCACCTCATTAGCATTCGCGAGGAAAGTCCAATCGTTTGGAGTTCTGCGGCGCGGCAAAAAATTCGAAAAAATGCTACAAATAGACATTATTTGCTTCTCGCCGTGCGGTGAAGTATGCCATGAAAAGCGGCGGAAAAATTGGACTTTAGCGAATTTGGTTGCGGCGCGGCGGCCGCTCGAAGTATGCCTTGGGCCACTTGAAGTATGCCTTGAAATGCGGCGCGGCAAACTTAGCGCCTCGCCGCGCGGCGCCAGGAAGTATGCCATGGTTCAGCGCAAAGTCGGCGCGGCAACCGCTGCGGCGAATTTGCGACGTTCGCCGCGCCGCGTGAAGTATGTTTCGGGCTTTAGAAACAGGTACTCCATAATTTATATGTGAAGCTGATCCCAGTTCCGTTTGGGGGGGTTCTCCGTCCGGTGGGGGTGGTTTGAAGTGCCGGAACCGAGGTTCCACAAGTAGGGCCCATCAGGCTTAACACCCTTAACCCCGTTTCCGGCAAAATTTTACCCATGGAAGGGGGTTTAAGGGCTTGGAAACGGGGTACCACATAATTCAAATTTGAAGCTGAACCCGGTTTCATAGCGGGTTTCTCTGCCCTGGAAGTAGTCCAAAGTGACGGAATCGTGATTCTCAAAGTAGGACCTATTAATGTGAACACCCCCAAGCCCGTTGTCGGCAAAATTTCTACCACTGAAGAATATTTATGGGCTCGGAAACGGGGTACCCCATTATTCATATGTGAAGCTGACCCCGGTTCCATCGGGGGTTCTCCGCCCTGGGGGTGGTCCAAAGTGCTGGAACCGGGGTCAGCTACACATATAAACAATGGGTACCCCATTTTCGAGCTTCTAAACTTCCCTTTCATGGGTGAAATTTTGCCGAAAATGGGGTCGCGAGTGGTGACCCTGATGGGCCCTACTTGAGGAACCCCAGTTCCGGCACTTTGAACTGCCCCTCCCCCTATTGCACCGAAAATCCAGATGGAACCGGCGTCAGCTACTCATTTGAATAGTTGGGGTATCCCGTTTCCGAGCCCCTAAACCCCCTCCAGTGGGAGAAAATTTGCCAGAAACGGGGATGGGGTGTTCATCCTGATAGGCCCTACTTGCGTAAACCCAATTCCCGCATTTGAATCACCCAAGGGCGGAAAAACCCCAACGGAACTGAGTTAAGCTTCACATTTGAATTATGTGGTACCTTATTTCCGAAGCCCTAAACGCCCTACAATGGGTAAAATTTTGCCAGAAAAGGGGTTAGGGTGTTGACCCTGATGGGCCCTACTTTCGGAAGCCTGGTTCTGGCACTCTGGACTGCCCCAGGGCGGAGACACGCCCAACTGAGCCGGCGTCACTTTCATATATGAATAATGGGGTAGCCCGTTTCCGAGCCCCTAACCTTTCTTCCATTGGTAAAATTTTAACCGAAACGGGGTTGGGGGCGTTGACTCTGATGGGCCCAACTTGCAAAACCCTGGTTCTAGCACTTTGGACTACCCCTAGGGCGGAGAAACCCCCGACGGAACTGTGGTCAGATCCTCATATGAATAATGGGGTATCCCGCTTCCGAGCCCCAAATCTCCATTTAGTGGGAGAAATCTAGCCGGAAACGTGGTTTGAGGTATTCACCCTGATGGGCCCTACTTGAGAAACCAGGATTCCTGCGCTTTGGATCGTTTTCGTTTCCGGTTTTTACCCATAGTTTCCGTTCGCGTTTCCGGATTTTACCCATCCTTTCCGTTTCTGTTTCCGGATATTACTTTTACCCTTTTCACTAGCATCAAAACCCTGCTGTGTGCGCCTGTACAAAGCTTAGTCGCAACAATTATTGATTTTCCAAACTTCTCTGTTTTTCCTAGGCTTAGACTTAGATTAACGTGGTTGCTAGTATTCCCGCTTAGATCATTATCACTCCCGCTTACTTGAGTCGAATTGCAGGCATTAATTTGGGCCGCACGCCGTAGAGGTTTAAACAATCGTTTGCTTTTTTCCTTATATTACAGTAAAATCTAAATGCGTCGAAATGAATTTCACGTGAAAGCAGCATTTAGGATTACGTGCTAACTTATGTACATACTTTATCTTTTTTAGCAAGATAAATTCCTATCAAAAAAGAATAAAGATAAAGATAAAGATGACCTGTGATTTTTCTAAAAGACAAAATTAAAGATATAGATAAAATAAAGAAATCCGCAACATAAACATACAGACATCTTTATATTTATCTTTATCTTGCAAAAAAGATAAAGTTAAGGATATCTTTTACAACACTAGATATATAGAACAAACAATTACTCATTTCGGCGCTAACCCACGAAAATTCCAAGGCATTTTATACCTTTTTACAGTTATTGCTTTCCAAAAATCTTTGTAAATATACAAAGATGGCCCTGAAAAGTCCTTGTAAATCGTGAAAAATCTTTGCCGAATATAAAGAACCGCAATTTTTAAACATGTACTATGCCTCCTAGTCTACGGTAACGCCAGGGTATTTTTATTCTTATATTTGTTTATATGTTTTAATATTTTTTATATATTCTTTATATTTTTCAGAGTGTACATTTCCTGTGACTTAACAGCTTCTGAATGTCATCATGCACGGGCAGTGACCGAATTCAGATGCGTCTGGATGGTGTGAAGCTGGCTAAAACCTATGAAAAAGATGCCAAAAATTCAGTTCTGGTTAGTCTATCGATTTTTGGGGTCAACAGGATTCTGAGGTGTACAAACACCAGCCCTCTATGCCCATGTGTGTACAGCAGTTGTCTGAATAGTGCTCTTGGCATTAGGCTGAGTTTAAGTCTGAACTTACTAATGCCGACTTTGAACTTTTGAAAATTATAGTCAGCAAATTTTAGAGTCTGACTCCGGTAAACATAAATGAATTCAGGCTTTAGAGAGCATCAGAGATATGATTATATTTTTAAACGCCTCCTTGAAATCATCCAGTATGCCCTTCTTTGCAAAACAGTGAACAATAATGACTTGATATTTATGCTTTTTTATGCAGCTAAAAAAGATTAATTGAAAATCCAGCTTATCCAAGCATTGCAACAGTGCGATACGGTTGTTGAACTGTGAAAGAGTATGATGATCCTTTTTACCAGTTTTAGTACTTACATCAGTCCATTCATCAATTATCTTAAAATCAATAAATAAAATTCCTTAAACTTAATTCGCAAGGCACGTCATGCATATAGTTTATTCAATTAAGTCTTTAATTTATAGAACTTCCGCGCAGAATCTCGAGAAAAAATCCTATTATCTTTTTATTTATTGAAATCGTCAACCGATGAAAAATTTTAAGACAGCTTTAAAAAGCATATTCCTCATCTTTCGCCAAGAATTCTTTAAAACTTCGCAGATGCTCAATAGTTGTATTTTTAAATCACGATTATTTGCTAGATCACAAGACTTTCAGTCAGCCACAAAAGAAACAAGCATCTGTGGGATTTTATGAAAATATTTAGTACAATAGGAAAATAACACGTTTTTTCATTGTAAAACAAATGAACAAAATTGTTCAGATTGGCTCAAAGCGATCTCGTCTAATTCAAATTTACAAAATGGTTAAATAATGAAGTAGCTAAGTGTTCAAATTGAAGATTTAGAGTTTCATTAGTTTAATATCGTGCAACTGGTGGAATCCCGCTTCAGATAAATAACAGAAAAAGAAAAGTTATTATTTTTCGAAAAAAATGACGAGAAAGATTAAATCAAAATTGATATTTTCTAGCATTAACACGCTATTCCTATGTTGTTTTTACTAAAGTACGAATATGGTCTACATAGTACAAATTATTTCACGTAGCTGACTTGACAATAATTTATTTTGACAGCTACGACCACGTTCATCTTATACTGTACATTAATGAAACGAATCTTACCAATTAGTGATGGGCAGTAGGTACACCTGGGCGTGGAGACGGGTTTGGGGGTATGCCCCCGAGAACCAAAATACCCACTAGAAACCAAAATATCCCTCAGAATTCAATCTTGGAAATTTTTTGTTTTTTACGCAATTGTCTGATGCCAATGGATAGCGAGTGCTCGAAGGGAAACGTTGAAAAATGATGTTTTTCGAAACACTACCATTTTTAGTGCTATTTCTTGATCTTTGAAAAATCTTGCACCCGCCCCCAGAACTTTGGTGCCGCCCAGCTATGGGATTGGTTTCTCCTAAGTACATTTTCACCTTTAAAAAACAAAACGCATTTATTATAAGAAAACATTGGCAATGATGTGTGCAGCGCCCGATTTATTACGGGAATCAACCGTTAAGTAAGTCTTTTAAGAATCGATTGCAGTCAAAAATAACTTTTTTGAGGTTTCTGGTCAATTTCTTTTGTTCCATATTTTACAATCATTATATTGAATTTGAAAGAAGATTCAATCAAGACTAAATGATGCATGTGTCAAAAAAGTCAGACATTTGACAAACATCATCCAAAAATTTTAAGATAATATCCACTACCTTGTTCCCAAATTATATAAAGGCTTATTCACTGCATTCGATGGCTTCAGCAATTTTCGAGAGTAAAAATTGATCTTTCAAACGGTTGTCGGACTACAATAATAAAACGAGCAGGTGTTTTTCGACCGTACTTGGCCAAAAATTAAAGGTCAACCCCTTTCCTCCAAGTAAAAATCTACAAGATGTCCTGCACAAAGTTTCGAACCGTTAATATATTACAATAATTCATAATTTTCTACGAAAATTCGACTTCTAACTTATTACTGAGCCCGAGAACAAGTTGTTGCAGTCTTATTTGCATCTCCAATTTTATTAGCTTTCAGAACTTTATGGTCTAAGAATTTTCCGGGCGATTTGTGTATAATTTATATAAGGCTCGGCCTTTCACAGATCTTTCTTAATCCCTCACGTTGTTTTCACAGTAACTATTTAGCCGTTTTTGAAAATATGAAGCAAAACCTGTTTACTGTGTAGTGACCATGCAAAGTTTGAGCACTTTTTAGAACCTTTCATACTGTAAGCATTAGCTGGCTCAAAATTTGTTCGGCGAAATACTTTAATTTGAAATTATTAACACGGAACACTTTTTTCATTGAAATCCATCAAGTGGTTCGTGTGCTAATCTCAAAAATAGGCATTTCACTTAGCAACATTATTCAATGATGAGGAGGTATACATACTTGCTTTAGTCTGCAGCTGAACTGTTGTTGCATTTTATCATATAATTTGTATTGTTTTATATGAAAGGAAATGAATGACATTAGTTGTCCTTAATTTTTTCATAAGTACCAATGGATCAATAGTTATAAGCATACATAAATGCACCAAATTTTTCAGTTTGTGTGAAAATGGCGTGAGGTTTATACTCTTACATATTTTTATCAATGTCAGATGCTATTTAATCAGTTTCGTTTACGTTTTCAAAAAATGTCGATTTAATTTGCTTCACATTTTCTTGTTTCGAAGCCACTTTCTAATTCTTCATGTTGCAGTCAAATTCAGTGGACGCTCTCTGAAAATGGATAAATTTTTTAAGTAAAATGCGCAACCTAAATATTTTCGGAACAATTTTTTAATGCTTTTCGCTGAATATTCTACAATTGTTACTTCCATTCATGCTTTCTATCGATTAAACATTATCTTCCTTTATTTTATTTTATTAGTATGCTTATTCGTTATCATAACCTTTCGAACCTACTCTTTTTGGATACAAGGTGATTTGACGCTCAAAAGTGAATAGTCAGGATAATACATAGCTGCACAGGATAGCTAGCCTAGGAAGGGGGCAACTAGGAGCCAAAGTGACCAGAAGCGTGATGGTGCAAATTTTGAGATATGACAAAAGCTAATTTTGAGAGCAAGTAAATAAGTTGAAGCACATTTTAGAGAAAATTAATTTTTTCGTCCTCCTTTGTTTTCATTCCATCTCATTTTGCCAGGAAAACACTTCTATTTCCTTCTTCTAAGGGGTCAAGACTCCCAACCAGACCCAACCCACGCTTGAGCCTAGTACTGCGAAAGAATATAGTTTCAAGAAACTAGACAGATTATCATATTCTGCTCCTGATTTAAAAGAATCCATTCTACTTGTAGAAAGATTAGGAGCATAGACGGGCAGCACCAAAATTCATGCATGAGGTGGTGCAAAATATTTTAAAGGTCAAAAAATGGCCTCAAAAATGGTGATATGGCGAAAAGACTAAATTTTTCAACGTTTCTCACCGAGCACTATCTATTGGCATCAAAAATTGCGAAAAAGCAAAAAAAATCAAAACTTGAATTCTGGGGGATGCGCACCCCTCTGACCTCCCTCTTTTCCTACGCCCACGTGAGATCAGGAGAGAGCTTTTCAATTCTAAAAGTAAGTATGTACAATGTGCTGTGTCGTACAGATTTGTAATGTTTTGTTTTTGTTATATTCGTTGCTATCAAGGAAAATTTGTGATAGAATTTACACTCATTTAAAAACATAAAAATGAAGAGCTCTATTTTTGTAAAGGCTACAAATTTATTATGATTGATTTACTTATGAAAAAACTTCATTAAAAAATTTGATATCTACGAAAAAATGTCTTTTGTGTTTATTGTTATTCTTGTGAGTTCAAGGCCACTCTGAATCACATACAACGAGCAAGACCTTCTATGATTATAACACATTAACTTAAGCTAGGAGCTTGAGAGGATTTTAAGTTGCGAGATTCAGAATAAATGAACGATTTGTTTAATTCTATAGTATTACAAAGATCTTAGTGTTCATCGATAAAACCAAATAGATTTCACGGAACCAGAAGTCTTTAAAACTAATTATCCATCGTAGGATATTTCACTATCCATGCACGGATGGAACCTACTGACGCTACAAATACGCTCCGTCCCCCTAGAGTACAGATTAAATAAAAGTAACAACAATTTTTTCAAGTGAAATAAATCGATAAAATATTGCAAGCGTATCTGTTTGACATAAAAAATATTGTACTCGATAAAAAAGTTATTAACATTTCGATACTTTGTTTCCATCTTGTTACATAATTACGATTATTACTTTCAATTATCCTGTGTATCTGTGTATGTGAAATCTTATCTTCTAGTTATTCTTTTTGTTTCTATAAGAAAACAATAAAGTGTTAGTTTGAAGCAGGCGGTCCAGCAAGAGTAATGAAAGTAATAAAATTAAGTAATAAAAATAATAAAAGTAATAAGAAATTTAGTAATTATAAATTAAGTAATAAAAAATTAAGTATTAAAAAACAGTAGGTAAAGTAAATAAAATAATAAAAAATAATTGTAGCACTCTGATGACTAACGGTCCATTCTACTGTACATAGCATGAATTCTAAAGTAATAAAATGTATTTATGTAGCTTCTAAATTGTCGAAATTATCTTATGATTTGCAACAACATACAAGTTAACCGTATAATGACTTGGCCGGAAAAAGGCTGGGCTTGCGATGCGAGTCGACTTCAGATCTATTTGACTGCCAAACTCCTCGAAGAATGAGTGCATTACATTATGGCGGAGCACACGAGTATTAGGCATACCAGGGTGTAGAGGGGCTGGGTGATGCCCTTTCCCAAAAAGTGGAATAGCCCCCAGAAACATCAACAAATTTATAAAAAGATTTTTTTTGTAATTTTAGCAATTTTTTGATGCTGGAAGATGGTTTTCTGACCTTTTAGGAATCTAACACCCCCAGAACTTTAGTGCCGCCCACCTATGATAGTAAATACTATGTTGCATATGGGTTTGTAAGATGTACATAATCGAATGAAATGTCGTTTGAAATTGGCGACCACAGAAAAGCTATGGTTATCCAGCTGTCTTGATTCTCCAAAATTCCAAAAGACCCTCAAACGCCTAAAATTAGAGTGTTAATAATTTTTTGTAATTTTTGATACCACTGAATGAAGTTTAATAATAAACGTCGAATAATAGTGCTGGTCTCGTCCTACTAGTAATTTTCTGACTTTTTGGACACTTGACATTTTTTTAGACTTCTCAGACTTTGGTTCAAAATCTGGATCCAGTCCTGCCCGTGTATGCTAGAGACCTCCAACAGCTAAACCAATTTTAGCGGTGGAATGCTAACCTACACGCATAGTCCGTTCTTTATTTTTCTTTTCATTTTAACACAAAGGATCTGTCATAATTTTTGACATTTTGCCTTTCTTGTTTTGAAATGGAGATAAATATTGGAAACTCTTACTTACGCAATCTTTGAATAACATCTCTCGAGCTATTGAAATGAAAAAAGCGTTCTTTCCTGTCCAACCCCTCAAAAATTCCTACTAAAAATGACCCGCGGAACGCACTTTTTATTTCTTTTTTTAGTCGCAGTTTTTTAGTCTCCACCGTTTAAATGGCTTGTACTACAATTTTAACGTTCTAATTTCTAATTCAGTACACTCACCCTTATTTCTATTTATGGCTGCTCAACCTTCTACCCTAGCTTTTTTATTCGTAATCTCACGTGTAAAACTTAGCTCATTAACTTTGAAAATGATGAGAATATTGCTTGAAGTTAAATTCTAGTTGAGCAACTGTTGAAACATGGGACGTGAAACAAACGAAAAGATTTTCTCATACATGAGTACTACTTGAGAACCACAAATAGCGTAAAGCACTAAATTCTCATCTGCTAACAAAATGTAATAGAAACAAATAACCGCCATAGCAACCACCGCAAAACAGCGTTTAAGACCGAGGAATTCTGCTTATAAACATACAAAACCGTTATGTGAAGCACACGAAATGACTTACTACGCTGAATCCAGTACATATATCAAAAATAATGAATCGAACGAGAGAAATGTCAATCTCTGAATTATATTCAGCTGGATTCCCTCAACTTTTCCAATTCCGCTTGTGCCCTGAGAATGATAACAGTGAAGATAACTCAGTAGACCAGCTAGTAAACAAATTGACCATTTGCAAATATATGCCTGCGTTATGCAAATTCATTTAACTTAAGTACATAGGGCTTGATGTAACTTAAAAGTGCGCTCGCACAGAAATTTCTCAATTCCGGATATTGATAGATTCTAGTTCAGGCTCGTCTTGCAGTTTTCACAGTGGGCATTGTTACTAATTATGCAACGGCCTAGTAATGCTGATAGCATTACGCTAGGCTAAGGGTGAGCAATCAAACAGATTTAAGCACGCGGCTTGAATGAAATGAATAAAGTCAATCAACTTTAAATGGGCATGCAGACGACGCATGGGCGTCGAAAGGTTTTTGAAAAAAGCTTCCATGATTCGGAAGATCCCCAGTATCACATTTTCATTGATTTTTAGCCTTATCGCACTACTACAGTTCCCTTGCTATTCAGATTTTAACGGACTTTAAGCGACCCTTGTCATTACTCGGAATGCCTTTCAATTTGAAATTATTAATAAATAATAGTAATGGATAACAATGACGTTTTTACGCTGTTAAAAATACACAAAACTCCTACTCCATGAAAAACTACATCTCTGCGATATACAGGGTGGCTCGAAAAAAACGAATCGCATATCGGACCTCGTAACTTTTTAATGCATGAAGCAAATTAAACGTGGTTTGTTTTGCAAGCAAGCTGTAAGCCTCTGTAAGGGTTCTTCAAATTATCGCGACTGCAGCTCACACTGCTTTTCACATATGCGCAATTCTGCAAAAGTGCTTTTTTGTGACGCTGACAGCAAGCGTCATAGGCAACATTCATAATCTTCGATCTATTCTAAGACTACGGCTAAGTAAATGCGGTCTGTCTTATTCAAGAAGCCAGGCACTCACTTATTAAAAATTATTTTCTCCATCAATTATTGCATGCTTCGCTGAGAGAGTAATTTCCGGAACAGTTTGTTTGTTCGGTCTGCCAAGACTTCTCAAAAATTGGAGGCTATGGAGAAACCTTAAAAGTTTCTAAGAATTAATATGATTACCTGTATTGAATTACTTTACTGAGTAAGCGACGTGGTCGGGTTACTAAACGAGACAAATTGCATTCAATTATCTCTAGCCGTTGAAAAGTTATAACGTATCAAATCTGCCCTTTCGTCTCACACGCGCCGCATATTTGTAGCAAAATAAGCATATTTAGTTAACTAAGTGTAAAAGTGAGAACAATGCAACCAGTCAACATAAAATTTTAAATTGACTTTGCAGATGAGTTTGGCCTTATTTTAAAACAAACCGCATTTAATTTGCTGCAGTCGTTCAAGAGCTATGGGGTTCGATATGCGGTTCGTCTTTTTTTTGCCACCCTGTATTTACATAAACATGACCGTGTGTATGGGGGACCCGAGGGAGGGACGCCCTCACCCTTGACTAAAAAAAATTAAAAAGTAAAAATATAGATTTGAAGTATTTTCCATAACTTTGGTTTAAGCGCTACCAAAAAACTCAGATTTTTTCAGGCAGAAAAATGTATCCGTAAAGTTAAAAGTTTATAATCCCCACAAAGAGCATGTCGAAATACGTAGAAAAATGTGATTTTTGCGAGCTATTCCCGACGAATTTTTCCGAGACGTATAGTAATTTATTTCGAGTCCGCCATTCATGACCGAAGATGTATAGCATGTGCCCGATCCGAGCATGGCCGATCCGTGGACGTCAACCGGTTTGGGGGAGTTGGGTCAAATAATGTGCTTCTTTTCGGCCAAAATGACTACAAAAACTAGTGCCAGGGATAAAATATCGCTAGAATACGTTCATTACGCAGTTTCTGGTCAAATTTAAACAATTTTGAAGAAATTCTCAATTATCATTCGTTTTTGCCTTCATTTTACCTCATTTTCCCCACAAAATTTGCTATTTTTCCATTTAGGGGGTCTAGAGCAGACGTGGACGTGAGGAGGGGGTAGGGGTTTGGGGGTAGGCATCCCCCAGAAGGCCAAATACCCCAAGAAACCAGAATCGCCCCCGCAGAATTTAATTTTTGCAATTTTTTTTGTTTTTTCGCAATTTTCTGATGCTAATGGATAGTGCTCGATGGGAAACGTTGAAAAATGGTGTGTGTTTTTGCCATACCACTATTTTTAAGAACATTTTTGACCTTCGCAAAACCTTGCACACTCCCGCCCTGAAATTTTATCCGCAAAGCTAGTGGCTTTCGCAGAGAACTGTCGAAGAAACGATTCTATCCACAATTTCTCTTCAAAATCGGTAAACGATGAGCAATTCTTCAGCAGAAAATATAAAGCAAGTTCAATATTTCTAAATTTATTTATCGTTAGTCCAGTTACGATCAACATATGTGGGCAGCACCAAAATTCTGAGGGCGAGGGTGCAAGATTTTTCAAAGGTCGAAAATGGCTAAAGTGGTGGTATAAGCGAAAATAGCACCATTCTTAAACGTTTCTCATCAAACACTATCCATTGGCATCTAAAATTTTAAAGATTGAATTCTGGGAAGAAGGGGGGTATTTAAGTTTCTCGGGGGTGCATACCCCAAACCCCCTAGACCCATAAGTGGTTACGAATGGCTCTCTATTTTTGTACGTCTATAGTCCGCTGGTTCTTTAATTGGCTGAGAAAAATAAGTAGGTATCTATTTAAACCTCCATTTACTGTGTGACGAAGTCAATCACTTTATCGCTTTTTTCTATTTTTATTTTATTATTCTGTTTTTGTCCAGCCTCGTTTTGGCTTCAGTTACATCGTTTTTAATGATTCAGCTCAATGAGAAGGTATAGAGCGAAATAAGGATTTTTCACCTATTCACAGTGATATCACAAAAACTCAAAATGGGAAAATGAGGTTCTAATAGAAAAATTTAGTGGTTTATTCCTTTCCAGTCTTCGAAATGCATCACCTGTTTGTGTTTAACATAAGAAAAATCTACTTTTAATTGTTTTTGCATGGATATGCACCAGGTGCTTATTAGTATGCATTGTAGTAGTTTATTAGTTGTACCTCTTTAAAAAATAATTTTCATAGAAAGTGACATACACGTTTAGGAAGAGCATAAAAAATGGCATTAAATGAACTCTCTTGTTTTAACCATCATGCTTTTGCAGTCCAAATGAACCATCATAGCAAAAAGTCCTAGTTCATATTAAGCTACACCATCTTAACATGCTGTGGCAGTTATTATTTTCATCCAGTGCCATTATTTATGCCCTTTCTAAATATGTATGCTATTTTCTCTGGAAATTATTTTTGAAAGACGTAAAACTGAAAAACTCTTACAATGCATAAGGACAGGTGCCTGGTGGATATTATGCAAAAACAAGAAAAAACAGATTACTGTTGCGATAAACACAACCAGGGGTTGCATTTGAAAAGCTGGAAAGGGATAAATTACTAAATTTTTATTAGAATTTTATTTCCTATTTTGAGTTTCTGTGAAAACACTGTAAATAGGCCAGAAAATGCTTATTTTTGACTACACTATAACTTCTCATCAAGCTAAACCATTAAAAACGATTTATCTGGAGCCGAAACGAAGCTAGACAAAGTTTTGGACACATGGATAAGGGAGAACAGAAAGAATGCCAACAAAGTAATTCATTATACTTCCGGCATAGCGCGCGGCAAACCGAGGCTCAGATGAAGGTAATGACTGATACTGAATTTAAAAAAGGTGTAGCCTAATACAAACTATTAGTTTTTCCTATGATGGTACCCTTCGACTGCAAAAACATGATGTTAAAGTGAGGGTTAATTTTCAAAAAAATATTCGGCATAATTTTTTATCCTTTTCATGCACGATTTCTCAAAAATAAAGCTTTAAAGATGAAATTGAAAATTTTTCTAATTTTAAAGTCATGGATTCAGAAAATAATCAGCCTTTGACCAAAAATTCTAAAAAGCCCCATGCATGTGCTTTAATAAATATCTGATGTAAAAACAAAGCGAAAATTCAAGTTTCGCTTATCTTCTCCATCACACCATCAATTCTATATTGGTTTTATCATAATGTGAATGGAGATATTGAAATTTTTCACATAGTTTATGCTTTGTTTCACACAGATAGCAGCTAATAGCTAACTTGTTGATAATGCTGTCTTTATTTAAACTTCCTGAGTGTTTTGATTGCTAAGAGTACTTACGTGGCACATCAATGAAACGAAACTCACCAATTATTGTTTTCTTCTAATAAGTCCTTCGCCTATATCAATAAAAACGTGTTTATTATTAAAAAATCGGATAGACAATGCGCTAATGTAAGCAGCGCGGGATTCCTTTACGAAATCATTATCTAAGACATGACTCTATTTTCAAAAATAACATTTTTGATCTTTTTATGAGCTCTAAATCGTGACAAAGAATTTTGAAACAGGATTTAATAAAAATTAAAGGACACATTGTCAAACAAGGTCAACCTTTTGACGTACAGTACCAGAGAATAATAAATTCTATAAAAAATTTATCGCTTGCAGTATAAATTGTCTGTTAATAATTGATTTCCAACAAATTGCTTCAGAAATGATGCGAACATTTTCTACTTTGTTTACTGGCATTTAATTATTTTTCGAAATAACGAAAGTAGATTTAGTAAGCACACGATTGATTTGCTACAACAACTAATAGGTATGTTGCTTTTCAAGAAAAAGCAATGCCTCATGAACCATTATTAATTCTAACAAACAAGTTCAATCGTATTTGCGTCCTGGATCTCATAAGCTTTCACAAGCCTCATTTCAACAGAAAATTTTACTGATTATTTTGGCCCAATGTAACAATCGTCTTTGATGATGTTTTAAATTTTAATTCTCCGTTCAAGAGGAATATAGCTGGTTACACCAATTTTCGGAGGGACTAAGCTCAAAAAGGCCAAAAATAGCACAAATTAACATTTAAAAGTACTATTTTTCCGATCTTTCTGAATTTAGAACGTCCTAAGCTCCCCCATTCCTCCATAGATACGTGCCTAGCTGGTTTTCCGTATTTTCAGGGAACAAAAATTTTCGTTAAATATCTCGAAAAAGTTAGGAAATAGATGATAATAATGGTAATCTTGAGCGTTTCTTATTGCGCTCAAAGCGAAGAAGAAGAGATTTTAAAAAATAAATCCAAAAAGACTTTTAATCCATTTTCGACTAATTCGGTCAGATTTTGTAGCTCTACGGATGAATTCTCAACATGTTATTCAGGCGGTGGCGTTTCGAGGATTTTCGAACCGAGATGCAAAACCCAAAATTTTCCTAATATTGTCAAAAATTGTCCTAAGAGTTCGTTAATCATGCATAAAGTAAGGGTTTGTCATCTTTTGATAGACAGGATAATTTGAGATACGAGACAAACTTTGAAAATTTTGAAAGTTTCCGATAAAAAGAGGGAATTTAGTGCAGAGATGGGTGCGGAATGTCGAAAAACATTTGAAAAATTATTGTAAGAACTAAATTCGTACATAAACTACTCTTTCGACATAGAAATACGGTTTTCTAATCCAAAAAGAAATTGAGCAAATATCATTGAGTAATATTCGAAGCGCTATAAAATTTTTCAAAAATTAGGATAAAAATGGCCAAAATCTTCAATAAAATTCAGATTAATCTCTATTGCGCCCGCTAATTTTTCGACAAGAGGGGACGGCCGCCCCTCTAAACTCGCACTTGCGTCCAAGCTAAACCATTAAAAATTGTGTTATCCCCTATTTTTATACTCGCTTCCGGTGTTTACTGTCAAAAAAAAAACGATATTTTTTCCAGCGGTGAATCCCAGCTGAAAATAGCCGAAGTTTGAAAATTAGAGGGGGAACGTGGCCTTCCTAAGCCTTACTCTCAGTCCGTTCACAACAACAATTCTGCACTATAGGTGGGCGGCACCTAAGTTCTGGGGGATGCAATATTTTCTCAAAGGTCAAAAGATGGCCTTAAGAATGGTGTTATGGCGAAAAAACACCATTTCTCAACGTTTCTATATGAGCACTATCCATTGGAACTAAAAGTTGCGTAAAAACAAAAAAAACATTTAAAAATTGAATTCTGGTGTGGGGGCAATTGTCGTTTCTGGGAATGCATACCCCCCACCCCCTCCGAAAACCTTACGGTCTGCACTTTAAACGCTTTAATTTTATATCAATAACGAGAATTCAATAGTTCCTTTGCGAATATAATATGCTCACGAGTTGCAGTTGTTTCATAGTTGCGCTGCACACCCTTTCGAACGTGTCGTCGTCTACCTGAGAATACAGATAAACTCACACAATACACACAGGCTAAACATTATCAGGTGACTTCCTGATTTTTTGTGCTTAAGCTTTTAAAATCACTTGCTCCGCAATTTTTAAATCTTAAAATGCTATTTTTCCGTTTACCCGTATTCCCTTTACTCTCAATTCATATTCCATTTATTACTTATTTATTATTTCTTATTTTCTATTCACTATCACTAACTCTTGAAATCTAATCTTCGTTTTTGGAATAAAAAGATATTTACGTCAAAACGTGCGGAGATTGCGAGTTACCGATAAGTGGCAAATCCCAACAAATGCTTTTCCGCATAATTCATTATCTCCAGAATTAGGAACTTCTAGGAAAGACTCCAATGTGATCTCTAAAGCATTGAGTAAGAATTTTTCAGTGCTTCTCGCAGACTAACCATTTGAATTACATTTCATTAGATTTAATTAATTTTTTAAGAAGATTTTTACGTTTTTATGAATGTAAGAAAGACAAAATAGTGTTTTTGCCGTTTATTTATTGTTTTGAAGCCAGCCCAATAAAGGTAATTTACTTGTGTACTCAGAAACTTCCCTAATCTTCTGGGAAGATATTCTAGAAACAATAAAAAATACTTTTCGCTCAAGACTTTGATTTTTTGTTTTTTTCCAAGAAATTATCAATTTTCCTGTTCCTGGGCGTAAAGACATCCAAGCGCACGTTGGTGTGATAAGTTGGGGGTTTTTACCTGCCTGAGAATTAAAAAAATCCTTAAAATCGATAGACCCTAGTAATAATATTCTGGCCAGTTCATTGCGATTTTTCGGATTTATATTCCATCCAGATCTCCCTGAGTTTTGTCGCTGCCCATGTATGCAATAAACCAACGCGCATTTCTCGTAAAAACGAAGAAACAATACGGCTGTAAGAAATTGAATGAGATCGCCTTCAATTTCCACCAATCACCTTTTGAGGATCGAATGTTTGAGCATTTTTTTGAGGCGACATATATCAGGGAATTCTGTATCAAAATACAGTGTATTTTCTCTTACGTTAGCAGCTATTAGCAAAATTAAACGATGAGGTTTTCAAATGCTTCCAGCTCGCTTGCACACAGGCACGTAGCTGACCCTCCTATTTTGGGGGACCAACATTAATTTTTAAGAGGACTTAGCCCAAAAAGGCCACAAATAGCACAAAATAACGTTTAAAAAGTCATATTTTTCCGATATTCCTGAATTTTTTTTTGGTCAGGGGTCCGAACTCCCATTCCCCAGAGATACGTGTCTGCATGCACATGATTGAAAAATTCGTATCCCACTTTTCGTTCGCCACAATTCGAGACCCCTTATCAATTCGTCCCCATCACAACTCGTCCCCCGAAATTCGTTCCAACAATGCCCCTTAACAATTCCTATCTCCACAACACGTTCTCTGGAACATATTTCTTATTAAAATGATGAATGGCTCATAAAGAATTCAGCACTTTCTATAACTTACATGCGGCATTTTCATAGTACTCCGATTCATATAAGTTCAGGCATAGACTTCAGAAATATTCACTGACAACAAGCTGACTGACTGCGCTGAATCAATTGAACTGATCCATAAAATTACTCGCCCTAAGCTGTCGGCTTGCTGTCAACCAATCTTTTAAATTTGTGTCAAAACTTGTGTAAAATAGTAGTATTTAGTTACAAGTTCTCACCATTTTCATTTATGTAACCATTTTATTACACTTATTGTATATCTATGCGTTGATCTCAGATTAGATGTAAATATTGATGATAAATACGTTGCAATCAGCTTGTAACAACGTTTGACTGACACTAATAAGTAGTTAGGTAGTATTTTGTACATAGTCCCAGCGATTGTAAATGGCTGAGGCATTAACGGCGTTTTAAGCACTTAAATGTTAATTTCAAACACCATATGTAAGCGCACAAGGTCAAAACTTCTGAGGGGAGGCAAAACGAGTTTCCTTGGAAGGGGTACATGAGTAATTATTTTATTTAATGTCAAATTTTGGTACTTAATTCGTGGTATTTTATTCTTCATGAATACTGGAGGTTTAGAAAATAAATCAAAATAAGGTTGAAGGTATAACAAGTAACATCAAATACTTATGAAATAATGGAAGAAAAGTGTTTAGATGAATGAATCGAATAGTCTACTGCTCGAAAATTGAATATATGCACTAAGCTGAAATAATACTTTTAGACGTTGTTCGACACTTCTGTGGTTTGAGCATTAGGTTTGGCTTAAAATGGCCTGAGAGGGCATACCTTCTAAAATTTCTGGTTGGCGGGTACCCCATACCCCTTTTGATGGTGCATGTGCGTTGAGCACATAATATCGAGCGATTTCAAATCGAATTTGTCAGATTGCATATTCACGCACGTGGCACAAAGTATAAATAGATATTTGTACGATAAATGTAATTAAATAGTTCAACAAAAGATATACGAGCCAACGACCTATTAAAAATGCTGTAAATAATCCATAGGAAGGATAAAATTCGTCATAAATCATTTTTACGAGAAATGCGTTCCAGGGGACGAGTTGTGGAGGGACGAATTGTGGCGGGGACAAATGTGGAAGACGGATTTTCCTGGACAAATGTGGGGGACAAATTGTTAGGGATGGAATTTGGAGGGAGACAAATTTTTCAATACGAATTTACTTTCCATATACCAAATATAGTCTCCTGCCGTGTTCTTGGGTGAGGTTGAAGAAGTTTTGACCTGTCACTCAGAATGATTAGTGACCACTGACCACCCGCAAATTGGCCGCGACACCCATCATTGTCCATGTTTTTGTAAAAATGGTTAAAAGTGTGCCTCTTAAAGCGTTTTAGCTCATTTTAAGCTAAAAACGTCTCGGATTTTCAGCCTATTTTATTTAATTTACTCGATTTTTTCGAGATTTTTTCAGATTTCTTTTTTCACATGAGTATGTTTTAGAAAGAATGAGCATTGTCCGGAACGTCTTAAAACAGTGTTTATGACGTTTAACCATCATTTGTTCAACCAAAAAGCACTTGATAATTTTTAAGGCGTACACTCACAGAATTTCCATGCTGTACAATGGTCATGTGTCCACAATTTTTAGATTAATTACCGGAATAAGAAGTGTAAACTGCCGACGAGTTTCTTTCATTTTTTCAGCAATTGTCTAAACAAACAAAACAAGGCTAATGTAACAACAATTTCGGAGGTAATTTTTCAGTAGACAGAATCAATTGAAAAAATATTGAATGCACACTGAGTGAAATAAGAACTATTTTATATAATAGCAAAGAAAAATGCTTCGATGGGACGAAAAGGACGAATATACTTGCGAATACGGATTATAACGATAATAAAGGAAAGGACTATTAAAAAGTCATCTATGCGCACAAAGTCGTGAGAATCCACTAAAATTTAGACTTTCTCTCAGCAACACAACAATCACTGGTGTGGTGAAGAGCTCTGAAGGAAACTTTTACTTGTGCTAAATAGCCGTTATAGTTGCTTAAAAGCATCGCCTTTTTACAGCTCCATAATCAACTAGCAAAGAAAAATGCTCTGATTGAACGAAAAAGGACGAATCACTCGGAATAACAAATAACTAGGGACATAAAATGAGGAAACTGGCGAAAAGTCGCCTATGCTTGTGAAGGTTGTAAAAATCTGCTAAAAATTATACTTTTGATAAAAAAGCAAAAAATTTGAATTATATTCCAAGGCCGGAAGAGAGTTGCCACCATTGATGCACAGCCTGACTGACCTAGGGGGTCAGCTAGTCTGGGGGTTGAAAATCGGGCTTATTCCGGTCAAAATGCCTCATGAACTAGTATAAGTGTTAAAACAACGTTAGCAGACAGTTTCTGGTCAACTTGAAACATTTTTGAATAGAATTTTCAATTTTCATCCATTTTTGGCGAATATTATCTCACGCTTTTCCAAGAAAATATTCCATTTTTCAATTCTGAGGCTCTAGACAGCTAACCATGTCAAATTGCAAATCCGTCGTAAATTCAATGTTTGTTCTGGATGCAATAGTATATTTTTTAATTACGTAGATAGCCACCCAATTCATAAAAGCAGAAGTTCGTAGACACAAAAACAGGCAAAAACGTGTTTTTTTACCCACAGTGTAAACTATAAACATATAAACAACCGGCTTAATATTGAGTAGGGACAAACGAAGTCATGTTTAATATGTGTATCTTGAGCATTACTAAATTTTAAGACAATTGCTAGCGTCCTGACTTGCAAGCGGAGAAGTTGGCAGAGAAATACCTATGATTTTCACCATATTTTTATGGTTGGGTTGCTGTAGTTCAGGAACCGATGCGAATTTCAAGAAACAAAAATGTTTATCCGAAAAGGGATCATGCTCTGTAATTTTGTGGTATTAAATTATTTTAAGCGCTTACGCTAAATAGTCCACATTGCGGCTAACAAGAAAATTTTAAAAATCGCCTTTTGTTTCACTGTAGGCGAGAGCAATCTTCGTCGAAATTTTAGGTTACATATTCGCAATCTCCAAACTGTGGGCTACACTTTATAGAAAATTAACCTCCGTAAATCAATAGCAGATATATGACTTTTTTCGGTATAAACTTTACACGCTCATTACTAACTAGGCATTGAGTGTAAGGTCATATAAAAAATAGGCAGCGAACTATTCCATTATTTATCTTTGTAAATATTGCACTTCACAGGCGTATACGAATATGTTGGCGGTCTTTATATCTAATCTTTTTCCAGAAATAAAAAATTGCTTTTTATACTGCAGAATATCTTTTCTCCTTGATATTTAATTAATTACTCTTGTTTTCCCTTAATATATCGTTAGTAATACTTATTCAGTGATTTTTAGAATAAATTTCATAATCTTAAAATTTTAGGTGATAAGTACAACTAATTAGAGCGTCAATGTCTGGCGCTCTCTATCAACCATTTACTGTCTCCTTTCATTTTCTCTGCCGTTTCTTATTTTTTCCATTTTTTATTGAGAAAGTTAGTCAGACACGATCAGAAAATTAAAAAATGCGTTTGGAAAATCCAACTGGGACATACCTACATAGACGTCAAACAGGCAAAAGATTGCAAGTTAATAATATGTGTATGTGAAAAGAGTAAGCATACCTGTGCTGCTGTCTTGTAGCTGAAGTCCATCCTTTTCTATTTAAAACAACGATAAATAAATTTAGTAAGCAATTAAGCTTTGGTAAATTTGACAAATGTTCTACAAATTCGGTGAATGGTCTATTGCATACATTGAAGAAAGCTTGAAAAGCTAAAATTGGCGATGTCGCTGATATGGCCTACACTTTCTCTCGCTTCACAATCGCCCTGATTTTCTTACAAATTTCTAGTTTTTGTCGGCGATATCGTGGACTGGAAGCGTTTTAGTTTTTGGCGGATTAAAAGCCACGTTTTTGTAGTTTTCTTCCATTTTGAACATAAAATCTCCAAATTCGCAAGCAGGAAATAACGATGTAATTTAAGTCTATAAACGCCTCCCAATCAAAATGTGATGAATTTTCTAGCGCTTCGCATCCGGTTTCAGCTAAACTTAAGTGAATTTATGCTTTTTATTAAAAAAAAATTACTCAGAATAATGAAATTTTCTGAAAATTTTTGCGCCAGAAATCATTTTGACTGAAAATAGACAACATAAAACTCCAAAAAACGCAACTCTGCTCGTAAATAGAGCGGGATTTTGGACCTATATCGAGTATTCTGGAAAAAAAGTTGGATTACCACCATACGTGGGCAGCAAGAAAATTCTGGGGGGGGTGTGCAAGATTATTCAAACGTCAAAAAAATATCTTTAAAATGGTGGTATGGCGAAAAATCACCATTGTTCGACGTATATCATCGAGCACTATCCATTGGCATCAAAAATTGCGAAAAAAACGAAAAAAAATTTTAAAAATCCAATTCTGAGGGTGGGGTATTTTGATTTCTGTGGGGGGTGGGGTATTTTGGTTTCTCGGGGGGGGGGGTGGTGCATACCTCCAAACCCCCACGCCCAGGTGAGATTACCACCCCTTTGCTTTAAGTAAATCCTAGATCTGCTACTAATAACAAATATCGCAATTATTTTTTAGACGTTTTTTTAGCACAAAACGTTTGCCTATGATTCAATGAATTTTAGTAAGTTATAATTGAATTTATTTCTGCCCTATGCGTATAGTATCCATAGCAGCATTTTGCAAATCTCGACGATCTCAATGTCTGATTACTATGAAAATCGAGAATTCAATTACTTCCACGGCATTAATGTACTAGGTTGAAAGTTGTGAGAAAACTCTAGTTGAAAATGTGCACGTATACGTGCATGTATGTGAAGAATGACTATTTTAATTTTTAGAAAATGCGTTTTTGCAGAAAAAACATAAACAGGTAAGCAAATAAGTCATGAAATAAAATTTAAAGACTTTTGTTCATCAAGCGGAACGCATTTGGGGATCTAATACGTGATAACATTTGTTGAATTAGAAAACAAAGCGACTTTGTGAGTTTGAATTGCAAAACGATATCGCCGGATTCCCGACTTTCCCTAATTTTTGTCTGCGCTATCGCCGACTTTCCCGATTTTTGTCGGTGACGTCGGCGAATTTTCCAATAATCTGGAAGCAAGATCGGCGATGCCGCTGACTTTTATTTCTGATGCGGGCTCAAGGTAATATGATAAGAGACTGGATATCGAAATCACGAACTTTTAATCTAATTTTATTTCAAGAAAAAATACGTTATAAAAATGAAAAATTTAAATTCAGTTGAAGCGTTTTGTTGCGTAGTTACCTGCTAACTTCGTTTAGGCCTTCATTAGAGTATAAGTAAGATCTTTAAATTATACATTACTAACAGTAGCGGATATAGGATTTTCCTGAGGGGGATCGGTATCCCAATTTTTCGAAAACAGTCTAAAATTTGCCTTTCGCACGCGAAATAGCGATTTTCGGCATTTTACATTGCATACTTTTATTTAAAATCACTTTTGACGCAGTGTGTTTTCTGAAAGTTTAAAACTTCAAACAATTTTTAACAAAATATCTTTAACTTTAGCAAAAATCTGGCGCGAAGCGCTGGAAAATTTGTGAAATTCAGGCGGATGGACGTTTAGAAGCTTGATTTATCACTTGATTTCCTGTATTTGTAGTATTTGACGCCAAACGTCAGAAATTTTTGATTGAATTTAGAAGAAAACTATGCTGAAATAGCTCTTTCTGCCGTTGAAATTGTTTTGAAGCCTATTTTATGAGCAAAACATGGCTTTCAGGTTGTCGAGAAAGTAAATAAAAGTAATTATTAAGTATTATCCGACCCGCAGCACCGGAAAAATCTGAGAAATTATGGTCGCTGAGGACCAAAAATCATTTAAAATGAAATAACCATTCTTTATATCGCTAACTATCATGGGCCAATGGGGGGCGGCGGGCCCCCCGGCGTCCTTACCTCCGTCCCTGATTGCTAAAGACATAAAAGGGATCCAAAAACAGATGCATATGTGAGCAAATGTTGTAAGAATCTGCTACAAATATGATTTTCTCTGAGTAATTGAAAAATATCAGTACAATCTGGGGCCTGCAGAGGGAAGTAGCACTTCAATCAAAAAATCAACAGTATGCATGTTAGTTAACGAAAAAAGTTCCTTCACCCTTTCTCGTTGAAAAATACGGATAATACCTCTTTCGAAAATTAGAGCCGTTATATTAAAGCTACAAAGAAAAAATGTTCCGATTGAATAAAAAGGACGATTATACTTGAAATAATGTATTACTAAAGGCATGAACGACATTTTTGTAGTAGAGATCATGCCCCGATTTATAAATAGGGAAATTTGCAGATCGCAGCGTGCTTAAACATACAAAACCAGTGCCAAATTTTGGAAAAAAAAACAAAAAAACAATGCTTAAAGGGAATCTCATACTCTACTTGTACAACTTTGTGTTACAAAATTATCTTAACACTGCATACTGCCGAGTGCCACGTCCACATGTGGACGGACAAAAACATTTAAAATCACAATATTCCCTGATAGATGTCAACAAGCATCGACTTTTAAGAAATTTTAAACCTAGATACATATTCTTCAAATCACGGTCAACGTTGAAAAAATCATGTTTAAGCAAAAAAATTAAATATTTGTAGCAAACAGTAAATGCTACTGGATAGGATCCGAAATTAAATTGATAAAAAATTAGGTAGATCAAATTTTTTAAATATTGACAGCTGTGAGCGATTGCGTTTAAGATTCAAATTTTCGTTCCCGATCGTGCGTCACAGAATTCAACATAATTTGGCCCACGGCTACGCCCTAGCACAACATTCAAAAATTGTGTAAAGGTAATTCACCCAAAAATAGTACTAGAGCTTTTATAATAAGCATTAAAGTTACGAGTTTTGAATATTTAGGAAAGATTGATTATCTTCCAATTTTTTAAAATAACTTAGTCAATGTTCATCTTTTTTGCGCGAAATTTCCTTCACTTTGTAGAGAAATAAGCGCTCTATACAACGACATTAACCACTCTGTCATAGCAATATTTTTTGCGGATTAGATTGAATAAAATTGTGGGAAAATTTTTGCCAAACTTTAATTGTAATTTTTGACCGGTTATCGTCACGCTGTAAACAAGAAAATTAAGTAAACTGATAGAGAATTTTTTGCAAATTCTAACGCATGTTTCGGAGTTCGGCCCAATTCATGGTTCCCGTGCTATAATGTTTCTCCAAGTATAACGAAGACTATATATGTACATAATGCGTTATTCAGTATAGTGCCTGGCATTTCATTTTTAGCTTGATAGCTTGAACTAGGTCGCAAAATTTGTCATCGCTCTATAAAAAGAGACCCTATGGGGACAATCACTTGACCACCCCGAAAAACTAACCTGATTTTGACTCAGTAAGTAAGGCACTCCCTTTAATCTTTCAACATCTCTAATCGAAACCTGGACCCCATTCGCCGCAGGTTTAAAGTAGTCCACTCATAGGCGTGAATGTTTCGCGACTTCAGACAACTTATAAGTTCACCTAAATGATTGGACTCCTTCCAAACCTTCCAGATCGAACGAAATTATGGATTTTTAGTCAGCTAGACGCACCGAAATTTTTATGCTGTACGTGTATGATTTACGCGAACTCGTAGCATGTGTCAGAGTAGTTCTCATGTCGCCAAGAACAGCAATTTTTAGTTTAAATTAGTTCCTAGTCAAAATTTGAGTTGGCCTCTATGCTTTTTAGCAGACATGCACGTGAGGGTTTGCGGTCTAGACCTTCGGAATAAGAAAATGGGTAACTTTTATAAGGAAATGAGGCAAAATAAAGATCAAAAATAGATGAAATAGGCAAAATAAAGGTCGAAAATAGATGAAATAGGCAAAATAAAGGTCGAAAAAGATGAAAGTTGAAAATGTTCTCCAAAAGTGCTTCAAATGGACCAGAAACTGTAAGGTACTTTAACGTTATTTTAGCATTTTTGAGGTCGTTTTGACCCAAAAAGCTCAACCTCAGACCCTCAAACTGACTGACCCTCTGAGTGGCCATGCTGCGCATCTATGATCCTTACCAATTACTCTGCTGCTCTCCTATGCCTATCTACACAATAAAATTTGAGGATTTCCCATTAAATAGCATGCTTGCCAGAGAAAGTTTGCATGAAGCCAATTTTCAAACAGTCAATATACAAAAAATTACAATAACTTGAATGTTTTTTACAGAGAACGTTGTACATTTCACAAAGACGGCCCCAAATGTTTTATACATTTGTCACATGTACGTGCTTTTCTCCTATACTATAAAAAATACGTAAATTATCATTTTCAGGTGGAATATGAGCTTTTCTACAAATAAATAGTTTAGAAAACTTAATTGGCGCGGAGCGCTAAAAATTAGTCACAGCGCCTTGAACATAATTTTGAAGCATTTTAAAGACTAACAAACCAGAATTTTGTCAAAGTTGTGCAAAACAATTTTGACATATTTGAAATAAGGTGAAGTCAAGTAACGGGCAAACAATGCAGCTGTGGGATATACCAACACATTTCGATTTAATCACTCAGTTCCTACTCCATATGTGCAATTCGCATTATGCACGCAATTTGAAGAACCGATAAGCATAGAAAAATTGGAATTGCGCGAGAACCGTGCATTAGGCCTTAAATTTATAACATGCATTAGAATAAGCAAAAAACTTTCTATCATGTTAACCCTATATTGGGGGCACCAAAGTTTCGGGGGAGGTGCAAGATTGTTCCAATGGTCAAAAAATGGCCTTAAAAGCACACCTGGGCGTGGGGGGGGTTTGGGGGGGTATGCTCCCCCCAGAAACCAAAATACCCCCTCCCAGAAATCAAAATACCCCCCCCAGAATTCAATTTTTGAAATTTTTTTTCGTTTTTTTCGCAATTTTTTTGATGCCAATGGATAGTGCTTGATGAGAAACGTCGAAAAATGGTGTTTTTATCGCCATACCACCATTTTTAAGGCCATTTTTGACCTTCAAAAAAATCTCGCACCCCCCCAGAATTTTCTTGCTGCCCACGTATGCTTAAAAGTGCTGGTAAAACACCATTTTCAACGATTTGCATTGAGCACTGTCCATGGCATCAAAAAAACTGCGGAAAAAAACGGAAAAAAATTTCAAAAAATTGAAATCCAAAGGGTATTTTAGTTTCCCGTTGGAAGAGGGTTGCCCAGGTATTATGTTAACTAACTTTATTTTTTATAGCATGCCGCCAACAGGTCGAAAATTACTACTAACTTTTGACAAAAATTTCTCACGATTCTTTTTAGAATTTGACACGCGGAACGATATGACAAAATAGTCAACAGCATTGTATAGGAAGTTCATTTTTCTGCAAAGTGAAAAAAGTCTCGTAAATAACGTATGAATATCGAATGAGATATTGAAACAATACAGAAACCATTAATATCAAAAATATTCCCAACCCGTAATTATGATGCTTGCTGAAAAAGTTCAAAATTTCATCGAGAAATGCGAACAGGACCGCTCCTCTACTGAGCGTGTGAAAATTAACGGCAATCGCTCACACCAAACTTCTCAACTACGTGCCGCTATACACTCGTGGGCGCAGTGGCGGATCTAGGATTTTCCTAAGGGGGGGGGCGGTACCCCTAAGGGGGGGGGCGGAACCCTGACTTGGGCGGAAAAATTAGCCGTTTCAAGCCGAAAATCGCTCAAAAATCCTTAATTTTGCACATTTTTTTCGGCCAATGGGGGGGGGGGCGGCCGCCCCTCCCCGCCCCATCCCCCTAAATCCGCCCCTGCGTGGGCGTGCAGCAGTCTGGGGTCCGGACCGGACCACATATGTACAGCATGGTAACTCTGGGGGGTTAGGCCCAAAATACTTTTACAGAGCCTTTTTGGAGCTGTAACTGATGAGTACATGTCAAAAACACTGGTTTTGGTCATTTAAGACAATGCTCGTTCTTTAAAAAAACATAAAAATGCAACAAATAGAAATTTCAAAAAAATTTGAAATAATCAAGTTAATTGAACAGAATATAGTCAAAAAATCTGTATACGGCGTGAAGCATTGAAAATTTGAGATTTTTTAGACAAAATGAACTGAAAACGTTTAAATGGCACTTTTTACAACTGTTACCAGCTTTTACAAAAAAAAATCCACAATTCGGGAAGGGGGGGGGGTCGCTCGCAGCCATTTTGCAGGGGCTCAGTTGCCATTCCGGGAGTCTAAATTCTCCCATCCTTACCCCAAGAACACGTATGGTCCGGACCCCCTTCTCCAAGTCCAACGGACTCCCATCAATGAAAATCAATAGGTCCCCAGAATTTTGTACCATTTTTAGCAATTTCGCCTTATCGTACCCCACCGGAATTCCGCCGCGGCCTATATATGCCGCAATAATTGTATGTTACTCACGCATAACATACCTAAGCATGCGCTGCCTACGATTAGTCATAAGTCTCAATTCGAATTGAGTTAGGGTTCTACTATGAGCTTTTCAACGTGTTATTTGATTTGCTTAAAATATTTGAGTAAAAATGTTCTTTACAATGGGTGGCAAAATAAGGCTCAATACTGATGATAAGTCACTTTCTCTCAGGAACGATTTAGAAAGTCAAGCAGAAATATATATGTAAATTTACGTACCTCGAATAAATCTGTAATGCCATTGTGTACTTCTAGGTATTGGTCTATTATGGAGGCCTGAAAATCATAGGTACGAGTTTTCAAACAATCGACATAACTATGTTAAATTTCGACACTGCTCCGGTCTTTATGTTCACGGTTATTGATATATGAAGCAAATAACGTTAAAAGCTTGATTTGATTAAACAAAATAGAATTTACAGGATAATGCTCATCCATGCAGTAATTTACTGGCGCACATAGGGTCGTCATATTAGATCTAAAGCGAAAAAATTTCTTGAACGGTTGTTAACACGCGGTAAGGTCTATAAATTGTTAGTCTTTGTTAAAAAATCTCCTAATTTTCGGCGCTTTGGGCCATATCCACAGTCATGTAGCTGAGCAGACTTAATTTGGTGGGAGAGGGCTAAAATTTTGTAGTTCGGATATCTCACTACTACTTGTATGTAGGCGACAATAATGATGTTTTTGAGCATTTCTCAGCTAGCTCTGCATATTGAAGATGAAAAGTGTTTTTTGAAATAAAAAAATTTATTTTGGTTCAAATCATATTCAAGACATATTTTGCGTAAAATGGCCGGAGAAGTGATTTCGAAAAATTACATTCAAACTTGACTTTGCTAAAAACTTGCTTAGTACTAAATTCTGTTCATTGCAAAAAGAACCAGTACAGAAAATAAATAATTCTGCGAGAAGCGCCAAAAATTTTTGACTTATTCACAATGTCTCGCAGAACCTTGGTCTGTTTGAAGACAAAAGCAGTACGAAATTAAAAAATGCGGCCCGCAGTGCCTGCTTATTTCGGGTTTAGCAACTCAACGGTATGCTGAAATCAATTCCTTACGATATCTCAAAAGCGCTTTAAGACTTTTTAATTTTATTCTGACAGTAGTGGGGTCGGAACTCTAAATTTTCTTAACAATGCCAAAATTTGCCAAAATATTTCGTCCATTATGCTAAAAGGATTGGTTTTTGACCTTCTTATGATAGACAGAATCGTTTGCGATCCGAATAGAAACTTTTGAAAGTTTGCTACGAAAAACGTGTAAAATTAGTGCAAAACTCAACGCAAAGCACCGAAAGATAGTCAAAAAATCTTTGTATGAAGTGAAAAGCCGTGTCCTGTTCAAAAACGACTCTTCTGACGTAAAAATAAAGATTTCGGAGCGCCAAGGAAGTCAACTAACTTGATCAAAAATGGCCTAATCATAAAAATACACATTATTCGCTATTGCGCCTGATTAGTTTTCTGATGACAGGATGAGCGGCCCGCACTCCGCCTCTTCTACATTCGAGTTTGGCGGGCCTAGTCCACACCTGGGCGTGCTGGAAGGGGTTTGGGGGGTATGCACCCCCATAAATCAAAATAATACCCCCCCCAGAAATCAAAATATCCCCCGCCAAAATTCAATTTTTGAAAATTTTTTTCGTTTTTTCGCAATTTTTTTGATGCCAATGGATAGTATTTGATGAGAAACGTCGAAAAATGGTGTTCTTATTGCCATACCACCATTTTTAAGGCCATTTTTTGACGTTCAAAAAATCTTGCACCCCCAGAGTTTTCTTGCTGCCCACGTATGGCCTAGTCCCCCTATTTCCTCTAGAGCTACGTCCCTACACATTTATCCAAAGTTTTTATCCATAATTGTGCCTCAGCGCGACAACAAAACGACACTTTTCACTGTCTATTGAGAAAGAAGATAATTTTTCAGAATAATTTCAGTTATCACGATGTTAATAGATACAGCATGTTTAAAAACGACGAAAAAACGCACTTTTCTGCTAGCTACTGAATTCTAAATGAGTCTCTGCGATACGATCGAATTTATCTTGGGTCCGCTACACATTGCCTAGCTTGACTAGCATACTAAGAGCTCAGAGCATACCTGGGCGTGGAGGGGGGAGTTTGGGGGTAATGCACTTCCCCAGAAACCAAAATATGCCACCCCCAGAATTGAATTTTTGAAATGTTTGTTTTTTTGCAATTTTTTTATGCCAACGGATAGTGTTCGATGAGTAACGTTGAAAAACGGTGTTTTTTGCCATACCACCATTTTGAGGCCTTTTTTGACTTTTGAAAAAACCTTGCACCCCAGAGCTTTGGTGCCGCCCACCTATGGTTCAGAGGCATAGCCAGGACTTTAGTTCGGGGGAGGGGGCGCATACAATTTTTTTGAGAGAGCTATGCATCAGTACTTGGCCATTTCATTTACCCAGTAACATATTCAGGCAGAAGTATACTGTTGAGTGGCGTCGGGTACCCAGACCCGTTCAGCCGGGTACCCGACTGAAAATTTGGATCCGGATCCGACGTTCTTTAAATTTATGACCCCGACCCTTACCCAACTGTAAGCGTAAAGTCGGAACCAAACCCGGAACCAGATCCTGCTTCAAAATAGTGTCGAGTCCGGGTCCATAAGCATAATGTCAAGTGACTGAATAATATTAAAAAATTCGAAGTTATTAATTAATAAAGATGTATTTGTAAACACTTAATTGCTTATGTCAAATAAATTTGAAAATATGCTGAATAAATTGGGTCATCTCAACTTTGTTCAGACCTTCTCAATTGAATATATAATTTTAATTCGCACTTTTGGAACGGAAAAAATAGATTATAGACAAGGTCTAGAAATTATGAATTGATGAAAACATGGATGTTAGTAAGTAATGCACGTAATACCAAAAAAGGATCAGGTTTGTGCAGGCCCGTATACAGGATCCGGCCAAGGGGGAACCAACATAAATTGGTCTACATCTCGGTAAATTCGTTGGGATAGCTCAAAAACCACCGCATCTTTTCAAATTCTGAGTTTCCGAGAGAAGTTTTTCACACTAAACACTATATAAGTATGGTTGGCCGCGCTTGTGCTAAAATTATAGAAAATACTTCACATTCAACGCAAAGCGCCAAAAATTTGAAGATTTGAAGACCACTACATGTCATTTATCGATCTTTTCGTACATTATCTCAGCTTTCAAAAGTTTTTCTTATGCAAAGAGGGGATCCCACCCCTGCCCCGATCCATCTGCCCTGGGTGTGTGTACCAATAAAAACTGACAAGCATCGGTATTAACCAGGCAGACGAACCTGCTCTCCTGTCTTAGGGTTGTAGTATCTAAAGAAACATTTTTTGAATTTATTGAATGATTTTTATTAACTACTCATAGGCACACCTGGGCAACAGCCCACGCAATGGGCTGGCACAATAGCTCGATGGGTTGAAGAGTCGATTAGGATAAGTTGATTTTGAAAAAAAGTGAGAAAACGGTGGAAAATCAAATGAATTTGCTTTTTTAGCCCATTTCAAGCCAACTAGGGGACCAAGTAACCTCCGAGAGCTCATAGTTAGACAGGCTGAAGCTTTTGCCATTTCTAAGGCATGCTCATTTCATTAGCACGTCACTACTAAGTAGTATCTTTGACGTGAAAATTGATTTCAGAGGGCAAAAACTTCGAAATTTTCTGGCGCTTGCGTCATTTTTCTAGGAGCTCTAGTATCGAGTTTATATCGTTACTAAGCTGAAATAATTTTGTGCTCCACGTCTCGGTTTTTTTGTATTCGACAAAGATTTTACCGATGTCTAAAGGCTTTCCGAGACGTCTTTGTGCATGTACAAAGATCTTTGGGGTTAATAAAAATGTAAAAAGGCCGAAAATTCTCAGAGATTTTCGGCGCTTCCAGCCAGAATGAGTATGTCCTATATCTTTATAATGGCAAAATTTGCATTCAGAATGGGAAAATGTCGAACTTTTAGGCACTTCGCGCCATTCTGAGACAATTTTTAATATTTTTTAATTAAAAACTCAAAAATTGGCTAAAGTACACTAACAAAGATCGAAAAAACCTGTTTTATTACATAGAAATCGCTACTGTACCATATTACCCAAAAACTAGCATGTACAAAATGTACAAAGACTTTTAGGGATTGTTTTTGTACATGTACAAAGGGACATTGTACAAAACAACACTGTTTAGCACTAATTTAGTAATTGAAGGTACCATTTGTTAACTTAAATATCGTTATCAAGAAATGAAAATTGTTTTGTACTACCAGTTTGCAATTTATTGTTTTCTGTTCTTAACAAAGTTTCGAAATTATCCTTCAGTTGGTGAACGTGACGAGATGCTTCCGTGCTTTGTACATTCCAGTCTTCTAAACAAGTTTTTATCAGAAAAGTCACAAATTCTACTCGAAAACGATAAAAATATCAAACATTTTCTGGCGCTTCGCGATTTATTGATGCATTGTTATATATTTTTGTTGTGTAGACCTAAAAATCAGCTAACGTATGCTATTAAAATTTAAGAACTCAACGATAGCACACAGAACTTTAATTGAGATATTTTACCTAAATCATATTGTTTACGCTAAAATTTTTTGTGTATAAAATGTATAACGAATATTCGGCACTGTCTTTGTACACCTACACAGTGAACTTTTACGAAAAAACCGCACATCTCTTGACACATAACGCAATATGCATATGTACTTAGCTAAAGGAATATCGGAATATATATGCGACATTAAAAAGCGAATGAAATGTATGCTTTATGAATTGCAGAGTTGTGTAACAAGTAAGCCTTCAGACAAAACAATGTTCAAAAAGCACGTTTGACCCGGACCCGGCTGGATCCGACTTATTTGGACCCGGACTCGACCTTCTCAAAATCTCAAATTCTTAGAGCCGGACCCGGACCCGAATTTTGAAAAAAGCATGCCCGACACCTCCTTAGTATACTCGTACGCTCGAGTAGGACCTGAGATCAGGTGATAAAGCAAGGGATAACCATCTTCTACGGCTGGAGGGGCCTGGGGTAGCGCTTTATCACTCATTAGATGGAGTCAGCAAGATTATTGGCAAATTTTGTAAACACGTACATTTATCTTTATCTAAGGTTAAAATTTTCACAAATCGGCCGAATCTTAATTCGGAATGAAGCCTAAAAGCAAGAGTATCAACTCATTTTTACATGTGCGGAACATATTCCAATTAGGAAATTGCCATTAATAAATGCAAAATGTGTTCTGAGCTGAGTGCTTTTTCGACCTCTGCTTTGCGGTTCTTGAAGCTGCGGGTCGCTGTCAACAAGATATACAGAAATTTATCAAAAAGATTTTATTCTTATGGTTTTGAGGTGTGGTTGGTGGCCTTTTAATAAGACGAGCGGAAAAGAGAATATGCTCGAAACGCATGAAAATTCGATAAACTTGGCAAATAAAGTAAAACTATGTGAACCGCTAAAATTTTCAAATTGACACAAAAGATTTGCACTTTCTTCGTGATGTTTACAAACATGTAGAGTTTAATTAAATTCGTGAATTAATTTACTAAATTAGCGTGAAGTGCTGTAATTTGAGCCGCTTCAAGCTTCTTAATTCGAAATTGGAACTCTAAAACGGACAGTAGTGCAGCGCCAGCAAATTTTGACATTTTTTACTTTTTCAATTCAGTATTGAGCACATACCATACGTGGGCAGCACCGAAATTCTGGGGGGGTCGCAAGATTTTTCAAAGGTCAAAAAATGGCCTAAAAAAAGGTTGTATAGTGAAAAAACACCATTTTTTAACGTTTCTCATTAAGCACTATCCATTGGCATCAAAATATTGCGAAAAAAACAAATAAAAATTCAAAAATTGAATGTTGGGAGGGTGTTTTGGTTTCTGGTGGTTGGGGATATTTTGGTTCCTGGGGGGTGATATATTTTGGTTATTCGGAAGGTGTATAACCCAACGCCCAGGTGTGGCACATACTATCGCACTATAAAAATTAAAAAGATTTCCGAAAAAGTTACGAAAAGGAAGAACGTGCATACATTCATTCAGAATGTGAGAGATCTAAAAAACGACGATATGATGTAAGCTGCTAATAAAATCTCGGTGACAATGAATAGTTGATATAAATTTTCAAACAGTGTTGCCATTTGCACAGGAAAAATTGCACGAGAAGAGAAGAACGATAACAACCAAAACAAATCGTTCCGGAAATCAGAACATATAATTTTTCTTTTTAAAAACACTAATTTTTCTGATGATTTATACCGTTTATGAAATCAACATTTTTAATAATTCATTTATTGATTCATTGTGGCTGTAATTTATATAAAGAATTTAGTAACTTGGGGTATTTGCATAAATTTCAGCTTAATGTGCATGTCTATATTGTACAGTTTTGTTTTTGCTTTCTGCAACTAGCGTGAATTCAAGTTTATAGGAAACATTGATTTCAGAATCTTAACCACAATGAAAACGAATTAATTTTCTGGTAGCCAATTTTTTATTTTATAGAAATACACTCCTAAAAAAGGATGGAGTTCTTCGAATTTTGTAAAAGTATCCTTATCTTCAACGTTTTAGCGCGATAAATATACGAATATCATCAGTTTGGCAATTCTATTATCTTTGCACTCTCTTTCCCGAAATTTCTAGTTTAAGTTATATTTGTGTGACTATCTGATTATTTTCTTACTGCTATTTAAGACAAGGGGCGCTTTCCGTGCATTCAAGCTTTGCTGCGCAGATGCTTTTAGGCTTTGAATTAACTATAATCCCTTATCTAAATATAATGTTACTTGAATTTTTACTACGATATCATGTAATTTCTACAACTGCTTTTATGTACTGCCTTTTTATATAGATGCTTAGGATGTGCAGCCAAAACAACTCATGTGTGTTTTATACCTTACCATATTGCGCTGCATGTCCTTAATTGCCTTCTGATCTTTCACTTGCTTTTTCTGAAAAATGTACATGAATCAAAAGTCACAGATTTCTTATAGTAATAATTCATCTCTTACCAGTTGTTTGTTCAATGAGGCTTTCCGGATTCCGGTCTATGAAGGAATCATTTCTTTCAGTCATCGTGTAATTTACGAAAAAGAATCTTATTTCACGATGCACATTATTCAGACAAAAAAATAGTGGATTGGAAGTCAGAATTATATGCACAGTACAGCTAAAAGATTCGGCTGCCCAAAAAATCATTCGCACTTTTTAATCTATATAATAACCCAGAAAATTCTGAAAAGAGTAAACAATTGTGACAACTTGATTCTGGGATGTGGATTCAAAAGTAGAAGGAGCGGGCTAGGAAATAGCTACCCATGTAAATGCTTGAAATCGCAAAAATCTCATGAAAATAAGACTTTCTCTAACAAACACAAAAATCGAAGTATATTCTGTTCCCTCTGAAAAAAGAGGAGTCCTAGCAAAAGATTTCTCACTGGTTTGCGTGGTTAATAGTAAATATCATTGAATATCAACATCGTATCTTTCTGACAGTATTTAATCAATATTAAGTCTATCGTAAGCCCCTTAGTGAATGAATTATGACGGATCATGCTGTTTATCATTGCAATAGAATTAAAACATGTCAGCGTACATGTAATGAGGTGATAGGGTGATACTAAAAAAAGATTCGATCGTCCTTCATTCCCCCCAAGATTCCAAACTTTTAACCCCCGCCCCGATGTTTGAAAAAATGGAATATTTCAGCCATTTTGAGAAAAAATTGGATATTTTGGCCGTTTTGAGCTAAAGTTGAAGTCATTTAGCCACCTACCCTCGCCTGAAAATGACAATGGACTTCCTTCTCAAAATTTCAGCCATTACATGTATGCAGGTCAAGCTCCTGCTTTGGCGACCTCTAAAACTTATTCAAATTTTCGTTTCATTTTTATGCACTGTTGTATTCGTTTGCATAGTAATGTTACTGATTATTTTTGAATGTATCCCAGATTCTTTCAGTGATGACCACACATGGGCGTGTGGGGGTTTGTGGGGTGTATGCACCCCACCAGAAGTTGAATACCCACCCTCATAAATCAAAATACCCCCCAGAATTCAATTTTTGAATATTGTTTTGCTTTTTCAGCGATTTTGTGATGCTATTGGATAGTGTTTGATGAGAAACGTCGAAAAATGGTGTTTCTTTCGCCATACGACCACTTTTAAGACAATGTGTTGACCTTTGGAAATTTTTTCATCCGCTAGAAATTTTTTCATCCCCCCAGAATTTCGGTGCTGCTCACCTATGGTGCTTACCTATTTGTACATGTTTAGTGCCTTGCTGCACTTCTTGCTATCGCTACATCATTCTTTCGGATTTGCATTCACTTAAGCTTAGTGAACAGATTGATTTGTCGCTTTTACAATCAGCTGAAGCACAACTTCCTTTTATAGGCCGCAGAAAGTACTTCGATTCTTATGTTGCTTAGAAAAAGACTGGGTTTTAGCAGATCCTCATGATTTTTTGCGCGCATGTGACTTTTTAACAGTCATTCCATTTATATCTTCAATAATGCGCAATTCCAAGTACATTTGTCTTCTTTTCTTTCATCGGAACCTTTTTATTAGCTGATAAAGTCATATTTCACGAAAGCATACTTTAATTGACACAATGACTGCAGATCAAGTTAAATTCTAATATTAAGCCTAAAACGTTTATTGTATTATTCATTAGATCGGGAGAACTTACCGCGCACAAGAGCAATTTTATAATTGTTAAATGAGCAGAAACTTTATAAAAATTTTTCCGACTTGAGCTATTACTATCATAAAAGAACTTACCAGGTTTTTATCCGTCGGTGCAATTTTTTCAGTTTATAAATCATCGTATCTAGCCTTCGATTATAATTATGAATCTCCTGAAAAACCCGCACTACACAATCGCCAATCTGTAACTAAGTGCTCGCTTACCTGCTGGAAATTTTCCAGGAATCTTTGTTCTTCGGTCTATAAAAGATTCCCAATAATACTTTAACTCGACGGTGTTGCAAAATTTCGAAAATCATATAATAATAATAATAATAATAATAATAATGATAATAATAATAATAATAATAATAATAATAATAATAATAATAATAATAATAATAATAATAATATTAATAATAATAACACTAATAATATTATTAATGATAATAATAATATTAATATTGATAATATTAATGATAATAATGATAACAATAAAAATGATAATAATGATAATATTAATATTATTATTAATAATATTAATATTGATATTAATAATATTAATAATAATAATAATAATAATAATAATAATAATAATAATAATAATAATAATAATAATCATAATAGTGATAGTAATAATAATAATATTAATAATAATAATAATAATAATAATATTAATAGTGATAATAATAATGATAACAATATTAACAATAATAATAATAATGATAATATTAATAATAATATTGATAATAAAAATATTAATAATAATGATAATAATAATAATTGCAATAATAATATTAATAATATATATAATAATAATAATATAATAATAATAATAATAATAATAATAATAATAATAATAATAATAATAATAATAATAATAATAATAATAATAATAATAATAATAATAATAATAATAATAGTGAAAATACTAATAACAATGATAATACTAATAATAAAAATAAGAATAATAATAATAATATGAGTAATAACAACAACACAAGTATTAGCAATAACAGTCATTAGGGACAGTAGTCACGAAAAAAATAATAATTAACAAAAAGTATAAAAGAGCAATAACAATAAGTGAAAAATTGTTGACATATATTATTACCAATAATAATTATAGTGTCGCTATTAGTTTCAATTATTAATGAATCCCATAAGTAATCACTAATAGAAAATATAAATTTTCATCAACTTATTTATATGCTTACCTTGTTATCTTCGGCTTGTGCGCTGAAAAAAGACAATATTTGAGCCGGGCGAAAAGTATAGATACACAATTATCATTCCAAATTAACTGACAAGCACAAACTGTAGCCATGAAAAACATGATTTCATGCTATCTCCGTCATATACATAGCTAAAAAGACGTTGATGACCAGGGCGGCCAATTGCCATGAATTGTGAAAATACATGTATTATTATAAGCACACATGCACATTGGGGTGGGAGGTGTATGTGTGGGGAGATCCCTCGACCACAACTTCTGAAAGTCATGCTCAGGCCATTTGCGGACCAAAATCTTTTGTTGGAATTACATATGAAAGTGCGCCACACGATGCCAAGCAGTGTAATGTGAAATATTTTTTGAGCAGCACTTTGTCCATTCATCCATTCCACCTTTTGTCCATTATTCTGTGCATGTTTGATAGTTCAAGTCTTTATTAAGCATTTTTACGGCTTGTGACGGGGAGAGGGGTAAGGAACGACAAAGGTACCTGAAAAATTAACATAAACTCATTATTCTAGCGCTATAATTAGCCATATAAATTAATAATTCACACCCCCCTCCCCGGCAAAAAAAAGCTCGGTTTACCCTATTCCCAGGTTTTGACCGTGTGCATGTATGCCTACAAAGGTTCCACCCAATGAAAAAGCTGAAAATTCTTAAAGCAATCCGATTTTGAAAATAGCAAAGTTTTATAAATACAGAGCAAAAAAATAAAACTAGTTCTAAAAACATTTAACTTTTCAAAGCTACAATATACTTCTCATCAAAAAATAATGTGAAGTTTCAACATGACTGCATTTTCTTTATTTATGATATGCCGATAAAAACTTTGCGTCTAAGCATATTTTGAAATATGCATTTTTTGGGTTTATCTTCAAAGCTTGCCCGTCAACTCTTCTCACACATTTTGTATTCTTTCCAATATTGCTGCCGCCATGAGCTACTTATACTACGTGCCACAGATCGTATCATAGGTAGCGCGTTAGCGCGTACCTATAATATACTTGGAGTACCCCCAACACCTGGGCACTCCCCCTACAGCTATAACGGGACACTTCTGGAAGGTGCGGTTTTTTTTAAAAAGAAAGATAATAAAAATATTCGCTGCCCGTGTTTTTTTGTTTTTCTTGAAACTCAAAACTGACTGTGTAAAGAAGGTGTAAAGTTTTTGTGTAACGTTATAACATAGGACAAATTTTGGGACCTTTTTACTGCGGCATATGGACAACTGAGTATTGATGACTCGAAGGATTGAACAGAATAGGATAATAGAGGGATGAATTCTACAGATGACACTTTTTTTGTTTTTTGAAATTCGCATTATTTATCGAACGGCAGTGTAAAGAGTGCGAAAATCTGGGGGTGAAAAAGCACTTTTTGGTCGAGTTTTCAACCTTCCTATGTCCGATACTAACTCCGGTTATGAGGTTTTTAAAATGTTTTCTGACAGAAATGTAGAGCGGATCAAGGGCTACATTCTGCATATAAGCAAAGTCTTGTATGCTCTATGGTGAGTTAGATCCTGGGGTTTAAAGTTTACACTCTAGTGGATGGTGTAAAAAAACGGATTTTAACTAAGATTTCTCTGCCAAATTTTTCTGCTTATGAGTCAGTGCAAATCAAAGACAGCATTAATAAAGTGCCTCACAGGGGCTAAACATCGCAGCAAACCGCATTTAAAAAAACGAAATATTGAGTTATTTATGGGGGTGTAAAGTTCGAAATCACAGGTAAAAAATGGGCTAAAAACACGTTTTTTCCGAAGTTTGATTGATAAATCATGCCAAATAATTTTTGCAACAGAATTTTTGGCACACAGGAATGTACTACGATTTAAAAGCTACAAATTGTACCAAACCGAATTTCTTTAAACTCAATGGGGAGTTCGGTACGGAATTTTAAAGTTTACAGTGTTCTAAATGATGGAAAATACGTTTTTGTTGCGTTTTTTGTTCGCCACTTTCTCCGTCCAGAAGTCGGGATAAGTCTAATAGAATAAAAATAAAGTGCTTTATATCGGGTGCATGTCAAAGCAAATTGTCTATACATTAATATTTAGCGAGTGTAAAGTCAAAAATTTGGAGTTTTAAATGCGTTTCTGTCTTGTTTTTTCTGCCTGCTTCTCCGGTTACGAGTCAGGGACACGTTTATCAAGTCTAGAAATGGACCAGGAATCAAATTTGATATGCCAGTCTGGCGCATATGTTTACACTCTACGGTGTTGTAAAGTAGTTTACACCAATTGTTAGCTTGCCCATAGAACATTATGTAGACTTAATTTTTTCAGTAAATATTAATCGTAATATCGGAACAATATCAAAATTACGAATCTGACTAAAATCTTCTTTACACTAGGTGTTTACATGAAGTTTACACTACATATATATTTATCTTCGTTTTTGAGCATTCCTGAAACCTAATTTTTTCTTGGAGCCTAGAAGTTTTCAAAGGATCAAATGTGAGACGTCACGTAGGCGCGTTTGTTTACATCCAACAGTGATGTAAAGTAGTTTACATTCATTGTTTATATGTCCTCAGACCATTGTAGAGACATAATTTTTTCATGAATGTTGATCATAATATCCGAGTAATTTTTTACACTGCATGTTAGCCTTTGTTCTAGAGCATTGCAAAAATCGAAATTTTTTCCTGAGATATAAAAATTTACAGGGAATGAAATATATACGTCAATTGGGCGCGCTTACTATTAAATGTTTGGGGACAGATTTCATCATCTCAGAGCTAAAAAGCGGTTTTCAAAGCGCATTGCACCAGATTTTTAATTTTCGTTTACTTCTAATCTTTCGAACAACTGAACTTTAAGTAAATTTTTAAGCGCCTCGCGCTCATAGGTGGGCAGCACCAAAATTATGGGGGTGGGGGTGAAAAAAATTTTCAAAAGTTAAAAAAATGGTCTTAAAAGTGGTTGTACGGCGGAAAAAAACACCATTTTTCGACGTTTCTCATCGAGCACTATCCAATGGCATCAGAAAATCGCTAAAAAAGCAAAAAATTTCAGAAATTGAATTCTGGGGGGTATTTTGATTTCCGAGGGGGGGGGTATTTCTACTTCTAAGGGGGGTGCACACCCCCAAACCCCACGGCCATGTGTGCTCGTGCTAATTGATTTAATTTTTCCGTATAGCTCTTCTTTGCAGTGCGCCGGAATTGAATGTAAAATAAGTTAATTTTTTTGCAGATTCCGAACTTCAGTGAAACATTGAAAAAAATTTATGCGGCGATTAGTACGGCTTATTTTTCTGTATATAATCATTGATGTAAAGTGAATTTTATAAATATTTCAAAATTTTACTTTTTCTGCATTGATCTCGCTAAGAAACTTTTAAAAATATCTTTTACCTATCTCCTATTTAGTACCAGAATATCTGAGTTAAAAATTTTCATCTCCCAAATGCAGTAGGTAAACAAGTTACGTGCTTTATCCGCGTTCATGCAAAAAAAGGCCTTTATGAATGACTAGATATACCCAATTTCTCGGATTTTTATGGAATTGCACATAATTTTTAGGAACCGATGTAATGGTTAAAAGTCCTACCAATTATTTATTTAAGTGTATGCAACTTTAAGGAATTTGTGATTTCTGGATTATTAAACGACAATACATCGATATTCCATCAGATCTGAAGCATTGGTTCGCAATAACCACTGCCTAAACATGCTTAAGCATAGATTGAGTTTTATATGAGGCGCCTGAGCCTAGAGTAAATGAAAATAAACTAGCATTTACGATACTGCTTTATAAACTTTTTTGACAAATTGACAGACATCCTAGAGAAAAGAAAATGTATAACCCAGAGCAGCGGATCAGGCATTTATTAATGTACGCTATTTGTAAAAAGTTGAAGAGTCAACTTACCCAATAGAAAATGTGACCAGTAGACATAAAATAAACGACATGACTGCTATTGGCTATAATGCTATAGTTGATCTAGATTATAGACTAAGTGGAATGCGCCCTTCTGCATTTTAACTTTTAAATTTTGTAGTTCATATCACTCGACAAAAGATCAAATAGATGCATATGATAAACGCGTTGGGAGCGATGCGACCGTGATCGCTTGGAAAAATAAAAGGTGTTAGTACAATGAGATAGGCGTTCTGAGAAGAATTAAAATAGCTCATTTCCCAGATTACTTTTTGAACAGCTGCATTGCCCGTATGGACGTTCTGTGCATTGATCATTCATGCCCGTACGAATGTTATTAAATACGGGCTAGAACACACACTTACACAGATAGGTTCGTATATACATACGTACCTACAGGCCCGTATCCGAGATTTTATTCTGGGAAGGGGCGAAAGTTTTGAGGTCAGATATCCCGATAATTATTGCGAGAAAGGCGAAAATCAAGGCAGTTTTGATCATACAAGGCTTGATTTTGAGACAATCAGATATCAAATAATCATTCTTGCTTTCGCTATCATTTAACAGTTTATGTTTGACGAATGGACAGACCCAAAATTCTGGGCGTGAAGGAATCAGAAAATTTGTATATGCCAGGAAATGGGCAACAATTGATGTTACAATCAAAACATACGATTTTTTCGATGTTATTAATTATTCTATATTCGTATGTATAAAAAAATCACAGGGCGGGTTTGTTTTTTAAATTTTGTAGTTAACCTAATCCTACTACGCTATGCTAATATGTCGTACGTACTATTGATGCATGTAATAGCTAGTAAGTCGAGCCAATCGAGGAAGGGCCAGGAGCTGAGAATTTGATTGATATAATGCCTTTAGAAATCGATTTAAATGAAAAAACGCTTATCTTATACCTCGATTCGCAATTTTTGAACGAGTTTGATCACTGTTGTAAACAATGTCAATTTTCGTTTGATTTTGGCCTTTATAATGCCTTTTTGTCGCCTCCGTGTGGTGACCATACGTGTTCCTTGTATTTGGTGTAGTAGGCAAATGCTCTTGCTTGGGAATAGCTGCTTACGTTCTGAAAAAAGGCTGATATACTTTCCCGAAGAAAATGTAGAAAGTGTGATTTTTTTAAATGTTCTTAGTTATGTATTGTAGCTAATCGTCCATTTTTCGGCGCTTAGCACGATAAACTTATTTTTTATACTGTATGTTGTTAAATTTGTTCAGATTTTTTGCTGATCTTTCAAGTTTTATGCCTTTAATGGAACAAGCACCGACTGGAGCGTAAAAAACATTCTTATTAACGTGTAATGATTTTTCAGCCAGAAGAAAAAATTTTGAAAATTTATAGACACTGACCCTAATCCATGCTGTAGACGTGTGGTGGTAAAGTGATAAACATAAATCTATAGCACGGCCTATCTGAAAGCTCAGTCGGACTGGGGTGGTCATAAATTGAAGTTTTCATGCTGGAATGACCAGAAAAACTGATATAAGCGCTTAAGTAGCTTTAAGACTACGTTATTATACAGTTCCTTCTCGAGTGAAAGCACTTTTAAAGAAAATTTTAAATTTTCATCCGTTTTTTGCCCTTAATTTTGCCTCATTTTCCTAGGAAAATTTCATATTATTCTATTCACAAGGGTCTAGACGCCCTAAATACCTACGTGCGTGTGTGGTTGTGGTGACTAGTGACAGGTCATCTTCATGTGATTAGTTTCGTGTTTTTATAGTGAAAAGGCAAAGTTGTACTTCTAGGCCGGCCGTCAGTAGTATACCCTGCTTCCCTGGGGCGCAATGCTTAAGCATAGGCAATGCTTAAGCATAGGCAAAGGGGTAAAGTCTTGCTCCCTGGCCCAAAATCGAGGTCCCGCCAGAGAGCAAATGGGTTGTTAACCTGCCCGTAAGCCTAAGGAGTGCCTGGGGACCACTAGTAAGGCTAGGGGGTTCTGAAAAGGGGGTTCCTCCGCATTTTATCGATTTTTTTACAGTAACAGTTGGTTCCGGTACAACTTGTTCCGAAACAAAGGCAAAATAATTTGCATAGTCCGAGAAAACCAGTGTAAAGTGCAATTATAAAGACCAGAGTGTAAATCGTGGGGGAACCGGCCTAGCCCAGACGTCCCCCTGGGGAGCAACGTTATAACATATACAGTGTTATAACATAGGCGTAGGTGCGCCCTGGCCTGCCTGGACATGCCCGGGGTTCGGGGGTGATGGCAAAACCTGCCCTGATCCGGCAGTAGGTCTAAGGGGTCCTGAAAAACGGGGGTTCTACAGTAACAGCTGGTTTCGGTACAACTTTTTCCGAAACAAAGGCAATATATGTTGTGGGTGAGGGGTAAGACAGTATTTTTGTATTTGGGGGGACTAGTGTAAAGTGTAAAGTGTAAAGTGTAAAATGTGGGGGTGCCGGCCTAGCCCAGGCGTGCCCAAAGGCCTCAAGGGGGTTTATGAAAAGGGGGTAACTGCCTATACTCATTCAGTTTAAAGTGTATTACCAGTGTAAAGTATACCGTTTTTGTTTTTGAGGAAGAAGAGCGGGACGAAAAAAGGTGAGTACCCGTTCGCGGTTAGCAGGCTTGACGATGCCGAACGGGCTTAAGATGCCCGAGTGAAGTCAACCAATAGCTAACCATTTTTTACACAATGCAGTGTTAAACCCGTAACATTCATGTTTTACTAAGCTTACAGTACATTTATAAACGCAGCTTCAAAACTTGCATTCATAGTCTAGGTCGGCGGTCTACTAGCAAGAAAATGCAGACCGTCGACCTGGATTAAACAATATGATTATCTAATATTGATGCGTTTTGGATTTGTAATGAAGAAAAATAGAAATTTTTTTATTTTTTCTGAAATTTTTATATTTACCAACCTCAAAAAAGATATTGGCGTCGGTTGGCGGAGACTCGCAAGCCCCCATGAGACCAATAACCCCAGAGTTTCGGCCATATATAGACCAGGGGTTTCCGGGATCCCCTGATCTCCCACGCGCAGCGCCCATATTTATACACAGTTCCCTATACTAAGACTACTGGTTAAACAATCACATATAATAGCTAGGGCTAAAGGAGAAGTTTCCAGCCGGCCCGACAGGTACGTATCAAGCTCGCCAGTCAGTTTTTATTTTTGTTTTTTACTCCGTTTTCCGCACTTCTTAACCTAGTTGGTCGTTGACTAAGTTTCACTTTTTTCTTTTTTCTTTTATTCCTTCAATATATATATATATAATAATGTAAAAAATATATTAAAAAGTACCTAGCTATAACAATGCAAAATTTTCAAAAAATACGAAAAAATACAAATTTTAAAATATTCACAGAAAAAATACGAAAAAATACTAGTAACCATAAGGCAAAGTACAAAATTTCGGGTACAGTGCGCGCTTATCATATACTACTCGATAATCTTTTTTACAAAGCATTGTTATAACGTTTCGTTCGTGATCGCGCAAAATTCGTTTTTCAAAAATTGTTCGAACAATGAAATTATGAGATGCAAAACCGAAAACCATTTTTTTCAAACATTCGAAATTGACCGATTTTTTGTTATCAAAATTAAGTCGAATTCCTCGAACCTTATTGATTTCCGCTACCATTTTTCCTTCCTTGTTTTGGACGCGGTACCCGTAATTCTTGGGGCCGCCGGCTACGAACTCTTGTATATCGGCTCCTTTGCCGTAATCTTTTAGTTCGTTTGTCATTTCGCCAAGAAAACTGCCTGTAGGGACTTTGTATTGATTGTTTTCGGTAGTCAAGTAGATAATTTAATCTGAAATTTCAATTTCTCTAATTTAATATCCATAAAAAATGTTTCAGGCTGCCCTCCATATTAAAACGTTTATATGCATATAAAAAGGTAATATGTGCTTGAAATAAATTTCTTACCAGTGTCCATGTAAAGGACCCGTTCCTGTAGGCGCTCCAAGTAGCTGTACAGCTTCAAACGAGCCTGAGCTGTGACGAAACTGGCTATGATGAGGTTCGTGTTCTGGAGCGCTTCGAGAAACTCATCTTCAACCGTGTATGTGACGCAAGCTAATGCGTCGCCAAAAAACCGAATCGAAGGGACGTTCTTGGTGGGATCAAATACCAAATCAAAAAATTTGGCTGGATCCGAGAAGTATTCTGTGTGGGACAAGTTATTTCGCTGGCCGAACTAAAAAAAATTTAAAAATGCATGAGATTGTTAAATTAGTACTGCTAAAGCTGAAACAAAATATTAAACGATAAAATAAATTATTATCGGAGGAAAAAATTTTATTCAAATCTTTTAAAATGTTTTCTTACCTTGCCCCAAAAGCTGTTGAGCATGAGCTTGGCCAAAGCTCTCATGCCTGGATTTTTTGCTATTTTAGCCTCGTTTAATTTGATGCCTGAAACAATATTAAAAATATTTTGTAAATAAACAAATAAATGATTAAATAAATACATAGATAATTAAATAAAAATGGGTTCTCACCTTCTACTGCCTCGTATTTTTCAACGTAGGCCTTTTTCTCTGAATCGGTCTTGGCCGACGAGGGCCAACCGTCCGCCTCTTGTTTGAGTCGCAGGAACGTATTAATGTATTCTGCGAAAAGACCGCCCGATTTGGATTCCGGGTCGTACTGCTCCGTTTCCTGATAGTGCCAGACTTCATGGATTTTTATGACCTTTAAAAGCAAAGAAAAATTTCAAGAAAAATATAAGAAACAATAAACTTGAAATTAATAACATAAATTGATATAAACAGAATATGTTTCATGCAACAAATGCTGGAATAAAAAATTATTTTCTTACCCTGTACCCTTTTTCTAGGGCCTTGTAGAGCTCCAGCGAGACCCAGGCGCCTGTAATGGCTCGGTCCTGGTCCGCGTGCTCGCAAAAGTCAATCTGATTCTCTGCGCATGTCTTGCATAACGGGAACAATAGTTTTCCGTTAAACCGGTAGGGCAATATCGGGTGGTAGAGGGCGTGAGGCGGAACGACGGTGCATTTGATAATACCCGTGTATGGTTTGTTCGCCAAATCCGAGAAATTTTCCGTGATAATTTCGGGATGTCTAAAAACAATGAAAAAAGTAAAAATTTTTGTACTTCAAATACTAAACCTAAAAGAAAAGGTATTAAGAATATACAACAATAAATTATCAAACCTGTAGAAAAAATATGAAAATGAATCTTACTTTATGGGGAAAAGTCCCGTCTTGCAGACCCAAGGTATAATGAGCAAACATCGACGTAGTCAATCCGTTCGTCCGGGCGGCAGTTATGGTATAGCTTTATGGCGTTTGTTCGCCCGCCATAGAACGCCTCCCTCGGTCCTAGTGGTTCCGTGATTTGTACGTTCTTGAAGAATTCCGCCAATTCCTTATTGGTCTAAAGAAGCAAAAAAACGTAAGTTTATAGATCTTTAAAATACCAAAACCTGAAATAAAAATTATTTAATAAGAAGTAACAAATTAATACATGCATCTATACAAATTTTTGTGGCTAACCCTTACCGATAAATCTTTTCGAAGCTGGCATTCCCATTTTTCTATAACCGTGTATCCTTGGGATTCTAGGTACTTTTTCCGCTCAATGGTAGATTGGTAGGCTTCGTCCGCCGTTTTTTTATTATCCACCGTCTGGTGGAACCTTTTGGGCATGCAAACTGGGCAACTGTGCCAGCTGAAAAAAATAACTTTAATTTTCTCATGAAAATAAAACATCTTAAAAATCCATGGTAAGACTTTCCTTTCAGGCTTTTTCTCCCATTTTTATGTACAATTTAAAAAACTATTAGCATGCATTTATATTTAAAATAAAACATTAGGACTTACTAGCATCCCTGGAATTCGTAGACTGTTCTCTCGTACAGGCCGTCGACCTTGTACGAACCGATTTTTATTTCGCCTCCATTGAGTTTGTGCCGAATTCTTATTTTTTTCTGTCTCCGAGACCCATTTTAGCCATTTGAGCGCCGTAATTGATTGGTTTTCGTTTCGGCTGTACCCGCCATGGGGTACAATGCCGATGGTATTTTCTGCTAGGAAGTTTTTCCGAAAGACGTAATTGCATGCTGACGCGATCGTCAGGCTTGTCGTGAAAGGGTCTACTCCAGTTTCGTTTATAAAAATGTCTCGAAATTTCAGGGCGCATTCGGCCAAAATATGAACATCGGATTCGCAGTAGGCGAGTAGCTCCGTTTGTAAATTGAAAACTTTGCCCGAATTTTTTTGCTGGTCGTACCTTTGAGGAACAAATGCGAAAACTTAGAAATTTCATGAAAAAATACAAGAAAAACATGAATTATCATGAGGAGAAAGAATGCTATACATAATTTTTAGGTATGGGTCTGGGATCTCCTGAAGATTTGCGAGCCCGAAATTAATAAAAAAGTATGTGTCTAGATAAAAACTTACCATTTCAAAAAATTCGATCGGGCATCTTCTTTCATACTGTCTGGCCCATAATGTTCTGGCGCAGGCAGGCCCCTTCGTAGTTCCAATTCGCCAAAGTGTTAAAGAAATGGGGAAAATACCCTTTTGAGCTCCAAGACGTTGAACGTCTTTGGGAAGACCGCCAAAGGCATGGGCAAAAAGTTCAGCGTGTCGATGACTCGAACTCCGCCCGCCTCGAGCATAAGGATTTCGAGGCCTGAAAAAATAAATGCCATTAGGAAAAGTGTTCTTCAAAAAATTTAAAAACATGCATTTTCCCTCCCTCCAAACCAGGCGCAAACAAAACAATGCAAATAAAGCAATTAATGCAAATAAAGCAATTAATGCAACATAAAGCAATTAATGCTATGTGATTTTTCTTACCTCTGTGTTACGATCTTTGGCGTAACCGTTTTTTGCTCGTGAAGATACTCGAGCAAAAACTGCGAGTCGAACCCGCGAGCATTGTGGGCCAATGCCGTGGCTCCTCGATTTTATTCCGAGAAAAAGCCATTTGCCGAAATTTCTGAGGCAATGGTCGCCTATAAAGACGTGGCGATTTTCGCCGCATTCCGGGCAAATTCCGAGATACTTGTCCTTGCATACGTCGCAGAGGCGGTATGCGACGCAGCAGTTCGGGATATGCTTGAAAACGGGGCCCAAAGCGTTGGGCGCCATTTCCTGGTCTTGCCTCGTTTCGAAATCGAAGAAGATAAAGATTGGGCGCTTTTTATCTTTTTTGTTGTCCTCTTTGACTGTCTGGAGAAAAATATGAAAAAATCATTGAAACGTACAGTTTTAAACTAAACCTGAAAGAAAAGCAGATTAGCATATAGATAAAATGTATTTAATACCCCAGAAACTTTTATATTTCTAAGATAAAAAGAAAATCATACTTTAATGTAACATTCATGGTCCTCCTTATCGACCATCGCGTTGCATGTGTGGCAAAACATTTGGTTGCAAATATGACGCTTGGCGTAACGTGTTTGTACCAATTGGCCGCAATCTTTGCAACGTTTCAAACGATTGCAAGTTGGGTTCGTTTTCTGTATTTTGCCGTTTTTTGAGGTGGTCGACTGGCCCATTGTATGATTAATGTAGCAGGACTGGCTCGGGAAATAGCTGAAAAATACGCAAAATATTAAGGCATAAAAAACATTCAAATCTAAACAATATATAGTAAAAATCCTATTCAAAATATACATTATTTATTAATTTACTAATTCATTTATTTATTTATTTAATATTTATTTATTATATATTTATTTAATGTTTTATTTATTTAGTATTTCTTTTTTTATTTATTTATTTATTTATTATATTTATACATGTGCTTATTTATTTATTTATTGTTTATTTATTATTCATTAATTATTTATTTATTATTTATTTATTTATTTATTTATTTATTTATTTATTTATTTATTTATTTATTTATTTATTTATTTATTATAGTATATTATTTATTTATTTATCTAACCATTTATTTATTTATTAATTATTTATTTTATTTTTTATTTATCTATGAAAAATAACGAAAATAAAAAATAAATGATCCGCTAAAGTGAGTTCAGGAAATTTAGAAAAATAATAAAATCCAAAAGAGTTTTTCTCATTTTTAACCCCTGCTTTATAAAAACTGTACAGCCGAATATAATTATTATACAAAACTAAGAAAATTGAAATATTTCATAAGATGCGAATGTTTAACCTAATTTTTTCCATTACTCTGCAATAATATTTAATTATTTAATTATTTTTTTAATTATTTATTTATTTGAATATATATATATTTATTTATTTATTTATTATCTATATATATATATATATATATATATATATATATATATATATATATATATATATATATATATATATATATATATATATATATATATATATATATATATATATATATATATATATATATATATATATATATATATATATATATATATATATATATATATATATATATATGTATATATATATATATATATATACATATATATATATATGTATATATATATATATGTATACTTATTTATTTAATTAATTATGTATTTATTTAATTATTTATTAATTATTTTTATTTATTTATTTATTTATTTATATATTTATTTAGTTATTATATTATTTATTTATTTATTTATTACCGATTGCAATCCTGGCATTTTATCCATTTCTCCAAGGCGCATGGTCCCTTTTGTTGGCAACACGGGCATCCGCCCCTGTTGCATTTGTGATCCTCTTCGTTGCTGTACCCTTTATTGCATTTTTCGCAAAAATAGGATCGGCCCATGAACGAGGGCATTCGCGTAATTGTAGTGAAATGGTTGTCGTGATGGTATGTATATGGAGAATTTTTTCCGCCTCTGGGCCTTGGTACATTAATGCGTTGAACGCGTCCTTAGAGAATATTTTAATTTGGTACGCCGGGGCCAAAAATTCCTGGATTTTTTGGCCTCTTCTAGACCGCATTCTTCTTGAAACTCGCCCAATCCGCAATCCCGCATGAGCTGCTGAGCAAGGCGTTTTTGTAGGGTTTTTCTATTTACGTCGCCCCTTTTAATGGTATCGAATTGAGGGTGCTTGTCTACGAGGGCTTTGGCGACGACAATCGATCGCGCCAAGCATAGATTATCGTCGTTTTTTATCTAAAAAAGCAACAAAATATTAAATTTTATTGAACCGGTTAAAAACTTAACGGGAGGAATTTTTCAAATTTTCTTGGATTTTTCCGTTTCAAAATTATTATTTTTTATCCGCATATTTTCAGCGTGTAATAAAAGCATCTTTGTTTATTTTTAAAATACTTGAAAATAACCAAAAATACGCAATATTTTTCGAAAAAGTCAGTAACAACCCCAGAACGATCCCAAACAAGGCTGTAAATACGTAATAATGTATATATTAAAAGCATTTTCTATCTGTTTTAGAGGTAATTTTCATTAACCCCAGACATGTTTACATCGTAAAGCCGAAAAAAACTCAATCTTGTACAATGATAGCATTCTTTTTCTATTTTCAAGAGACAATTTTAAGAAAAATAACTCTTTTATGAGTCAGAGTCCTCAAAGTTCAAAGAAAATTAATTCATACCGTAATGAAGCAAGATCCGTGACCTTCATGCTTGGCAAACCATTTGTCCCAGTTGACGATTCTGGTATTTGTAGCCTCATGCTGACCTCTTCCGCCTTTCGGTTCTTCGACGATAACGATTTTAAAGCTCATTTCCTGGTCGAAGGCGAATTAGCGATTAGATTGCTGAACTTTTCAATGACGCTCAAAATTTTGTCGGCTGTCATGGCAATTTTAGGCGTAAAGGGAACTAAAACGGCTCGGTCTAAGCTCAGGTGTTGACGGGTTAGAATATCCGTCAAAATGGCTGGGATTTGAAAATGCTAATTTATGGCAGAATGATAAAAAGCGGCGAGCCCTCTCTATTTATAGTGCCATGTGTTGGCACTTTGCCAGCCACGTGCTGCGCGCTTAATGCGTCTAGACTTGTCCGCTATTGCAAGACTTGGCACTGAGCTAACCACGTGCTGCTCGCTTATTATAACTCCACGTTTCAACTTTCCGCTAACATGACGCCATTTCCGGAATGCGCATGCAACGAGCCAACCACGTGTTCACGCTAAACGTGTTCGGACTTACACGCTATGACGTAATATGACGCAGTGGTTCTAGAACATATGTATATATCTATAAATATAAGGTTTTTCATGTACTTAGGTAACTAACTTACCAAAACGTATATTCAAAATGATTTTTACACTATTATTATTCTTAGCTGTCTCGAAAGCACAAAATTGCGAGGAATACGGCAAGGGCACTATTCTTGAGTGCTATAATGCAAATGAGCATACCAACTTTACAAGACACGTCAGATCAGTGACACTTAGAGACAGTTGCGGTTTTCAGGTTCCCAACTGGAATAATTTCTCTGAAAAATACCCAGATTTCGATTTAATGAGATTCAGTCCAATTTGCAAAAACTGTTTGAAAATTGATGAGCATTTTAATGGTATGATAGTCGAGGGGCGGTGTTTGGAAAGTGATACTAAGTGCAGGCATAAAGAGGATTTGAATCTCATTTCGAATGAGATTGCAAGCTGTATAGCTTTGCTAGTCACACTGATTCTTTTATATTTATTTCGTTTAATCAGGAAGGAAATATTACATAATATTAGACGGAAATGCAGCAATAACAATTCTAATCATGCGGGAGAAGAAATCCGTATTCTTTGAGCGATTGCTCTTTGCTTTTTTCCGGCTGATTCATGATTTCTTCATGCGAGCGAAGTGCTTTTTTCTTTTCTTTCGGTTTCGATTTTATGGCTCGTGCCAAAATTTTGTCGATTTTGAGCTCAATTTCATCATCGAGCTTGGCCAAAGCGCCAACTCGAACCATATTTTTGGCGTAAAACGCCTTCAAATTCTCCAAATCGTAATCGGGGCGTAATTTTTTGCAGGTTTTGTACGAATATTTCGTGTAATTTACGCCCTTAATTCCTTCCATTCTTTTAGCTTCGACAAACAGAAAACGGTGAACAATTTTGACGCTAATATGTTCAGCATTGAAAGTTTCAGAGAGACAAAATGAGGTCTCAACCGTAGCCGGCATTTTTGAAAGAATGACGAATTTCATTCGGTTCCCTCCTTTTATTTACATGTTCCTAACAGACTACGAATCATTACATTAGCTCTGTACAGATCGTGTTTCTTGTCCGAACCTGTCAAAACATATTTTCCCGTTGAAAAAATGTTAATAGTAACATTATTAATTTTGTACTTCAAAGCCGGGAAAATTTCAGGCTCGTAAAAACAATTAGGTTTACATTTAGCGTACAATTTATGCAAATCAACAGTGAAACCTACGTTTCCAGTAGCTACATAATTATGAATTTTTATTTCTGTATTGGTAGTTTTATTTCGCATATATGTATTTCATTTTACTAGTGCTTTTTCGACGTCATCTTCAGTCTTCGTTCCAGTACAAACCAATTTCCCGGATTTAAACAGCAGTACTGTAGATTTAGGATTCTCGAACGCCAAACTAAGGCCAGAAAATTTGTCGTGCCTGTACTTTACAAGCTTTATGTTTTTGTCTGCGATATCGTTTAAATTTAATGCGCATTTAGTGTCTGTGCTCGCAATTAAGTTACAAATCTGCATTTTCACAGATATTTACTAACAAGCGGCTGCTATATAATGCATTTAAAACATATTTTCACGGGTTAACGATTCATATTTTATCACGCTCAATGCACTTTTTCATCGTTTGTTCGTCTATACCATAGGGTTCATAAGCATAAAAATTTTCTAACAACAAATTCTTTTTATGAGGCGGTCTGCCTCGTTTTTTTGGAACTCCTGACCCAAACTCGAAGAAGCTTTGTTTTTGTTTAGGCGGCCTGCCTCGTTTTTTAGTAGTCTGTGGCGCCAGTTGATGCTGTTTTTGACGCTGATCTTCTAGCACTACCTGCTTTTGCATAATATTCGCATATTCAGCTAACTTTACATCCGGATCGCCTTTTTTGCTCAAAATGTTTTCTTTAGATTCTTCGACGTCAACTTGGGCAGTGAGTAATGGGTCGTCAGTAATTTTAGCTTTTCTCATCAAAGAATCGAAAAACTCTGTCGGAACTACATACATTTTACGGACGTTCATTTTTCAATGCTTTTTTAAGAGAAGTGTAAAGTTGAAAAATAAATTCAAAAGATTCGGTTTCCAAAATTTTCTGTTTATCTTTTTTGTTAGTTTCTGGTAATGCAAGCAAGTACAAACTAGCTTCAAACTGTTCGCAAAACGCTGAATTTTCCGCGCAAAAAGTGCCGTTCAAAAGATGACGAGCGGCTTGAGTTAACACGGAAAAAAATTCCGGGGTTGCTTGATTAATTAATAAGTCGCGTAAACTTTTCTTTGTATTTTTATCCCCCAGTAAGCAAAAATATGGTTCGCTCACAGTAATTTCTCGTTGAGCTTTAGAATTCATAATTTTTTAAAAACTTACATTTTTTACATATTTATAAGCTTCGCCAAATAATCATAGGTGTTTCATCCGAAAAAATACTAGATCGCAGTCTGTTTTCGATTTTATCAGAAAATACATCAATCAGTAAATAGTTATAAGGTTTTTCCTTCATTGTTTTAATATAAGCCTGCTTTAATGGCCCCCTTGAGCCGTATAATTGATTACTCAAGACGTCTAAGACATTCAAATGAGGCGTTTTAGTTAAGATAAAATAATGACAATTCCGGTTGATGGTTGTTGAAAGAGGGCCTCTAAAAAATGGATTCTGAGTGATAAAGAAATTTATCATGTTTTTGTGATGGCCTAAGACCGTAAAAAGACGAGCAAATGCGTCGCTTTTGACCGCAACGTCGGCAAGATCATCGCAAACGCAAACGTTGACTTTTCCTGGCTCGTCGTACCATTCGCTTTCGATTACGTCCATTCGAAGTCCTTGTACGAACGAAATGTTCGGAAATGTACTTAAAAATTCTTCGAAAAGTGGTTGCCATACATTATAAAAATATAAAATTTTATTTCTTTCTGGTTTAAAAGGCCATTCTTTCAATAATTTTAGTAGAAAACATGTTTTTCCGCTTCCTGTTGCTCCTGCAATTACAAAATTAGCAGGCGATCGAAGATACTTTATGCTATCTTCTTCTATTTGCTCCATTCTCTATAGCACATACACGTTTGACTTGAAGTGCAAATGGGTATTTTTGTATGAAAATATTTCTTGAACCAATCGCAAATCTGTTTATCGTTGTCAGACTTATTGCTCGAAAATTTAGCCATTATACTATTTATAGATTTTTGTCTACATAGTTCGCGAGAAAAATATAAGCAGTACAACCCGCACGTTTTGCTTGTGTCTCCTTGTAACCTCTGCTCAACACATAGGAACTGACCTGGATACTTTGTGAAACTAGAAAAATAATTTACTGCGTCTTCTAAGCATTTGCTGTAGTACAATGGGGTTTTAGCCAAACTGTCAAAAAATATAATTTTAGCCGAATTTGATGATTTGTAAAACAGTACCCAATGCTGACCTTTATGCGTCGACGAAGCCGTGTTTACGATAACAAAGAATTTTTCAGTATTCGAAAATCGCTCAGATAATATTCGGTCGCATGAAAATACTCCCGTGAAATAACGTGATGCAACCTTGTCCGTATTTACTATTGAACTTAACTGATTTGCATACATTTTAGGGTATAAAATCAAGAATAATGTTCCTACGAGCATCAATACTTATAATATTATCGAATAATAAATAAAAAAGCAACGTGCAACTGTCATTGATGCTGTTTATGGGCCATTGAGCAGTAAAAGTTACGACGCCATTTGTCCGAACACCCTCGTCTGGGTTCATATCGAAGGGCAGTATTTGATACCCCCTTGCTTGAAAATCGTCGAGCGTTATGCCCGTGTCCGTATCCGCATATAGTTTTTGAACCATTCTCAGAGAATTTAGGTACGGTTCGATCATAGAATCATTCGGGTTATACGGTAGGGGAGGATACTGTCTCCCATTAACATCAACTTGAGCCCAAACGCATTTTTTAAGATTAAACAAAAACGGATTATTTGCATAATGACCAGTAAAAGAAAGCGTTTCTACAAGCGTCACAATGATTAAACGCGGAATCTGCCCATTATGTAGAACAAAATTCGTTAAATGTGTTTGTCCTACTAATAATTGCATAGTACGAACTATAGCATGATTTACATTATAATTTACTGGTTTATGTTGCAATGAACGTTCGATTGAAAGTATAGCACTACTTTGCAAATTGACTCGCCTAACTTTTAGAACTATTTTGGTGACTGATAATCGTTCTTTTGGAAGAGCTGTGCCTGACAATAAATGAAACTCAGTTGAAGAAGGAAAGAACGTGAGCGAAAATCTGATTCCTGGAATGATTAATTTATTTTGCAGTAGAAGATCTAAATGCAATCGTCCAGCCATATCTACCTCGGCTCCTTTGGCAAACTTGTCACAACGTTTGTCGAATCCAGGGTTCATATCTTTATCTACACCATTAAATTTATCTGCCTTATCTTTGTAATACATCTGAGGGACTCCCACTGCTCCTTTTTTAGCGGCCGAAGAGTACGTGTATACTGTTTCTATGTATGCGCGATATGGATATGTTGAAGTTGCCTGATTAATTATTGTACCGTTCGCCTTAAGCACAATATCTTTAAAAAGCGAGTGTAAAGTTAAATTTACAGGACCTACGCGCGCATCAGCTTTCAGAGCTGAGCCGTCCGCTTCGATAATTTTGGCTCGAATTTTTAGTAAAAAATTTGGATCGGTCATTTGAGTGAAAGTTTCAGGCACATCAAACTGTATAGGTTCGCCCGATATGAGCGGATTAATTGGAAAGAACTCTATCTCGTTTTCTCCAATTACATCAAATTCAATAGATTTATTTTTTGACATATTTTGAGTTGCGTAATGCAAAATTTGTAGAAAGTTTTGTTGTTGTTGATTTTTTTATATTCTTTTTACGTGCTTTTGGGCTCCTATTTATAGACTTTTTGCGCTTACCTGTCCCAACCTGAACAGGTCTTCTTTTACGTTTTGGTTCAATTATTACACTGGCTTCAGTTGAAAAGCCAGGCAACGCTCTGCTTGATAAAACTGAAAACGGCTGATACATGATTGAATGCGTACTTTTATTTAAAATTTCGCATGTGTATTCTCATATTTATAGCCTTATAAAATACTGGCTCGTTGAAAATGGAATTTTATAATTAATGGATCGTAAATGTTGAAAGAATTATTACTTATATCTTTTATATTCAAACTTATAGATGATATATAACTTTTAAGAATACGATGATAAGATGGCATAGCATAATTGTAATTCACTAAACCTCTCAAGGGTGAAAACACATCCGTGCAAAGTATTTGCCTGTTATGAGACCCGTAGCTTATAGGCACGATAAAGTCTGTTTCTAAATGAAAAACTGGTCTTGGAATCTTAATTTTATGCTCGCCTCTGATTTTTACAATTTCTTTAGGGATACTTGCTGGATATCTTTTATTAATCTGAAACCCAAGTGCATCAGCTAAAACCTCATCACTGAATCTTATTTGCGTTTTGTTTATATTTAAAATCGCATATCCTTCCTTATCTATATCCAAGTTAAAAGCATTTTTGGAATGCTCTGGTATTGCATTGTTCCACGCTTTTGTGAATTCATGTAAGCCCATACGAAACCAATCGTTTGGGAAGTTCAGAGCATTTAAGCCACTCTTTGGCTCGTCTGCCCTAGTGTAGTAAATTTTATTTTCATGGGTGAAAGGCGATTGACATATAATTTGCGTAACAGCTACCTCCCACTCATTTTGGAAGCTTAGGGGTTTTAATAAATAAAAAACGTACTCGCCTTCGTGTCTAGTGACGTTAGAGTCTGTCGACTCAAAATAAAAATAAAAATCGTTTGGTCCTGTTGAAAAATCATCCATGTTTTTTCTTCTAAATATATGAGTGACATATACATATTTATAGCTTTATTACATCTGAAACCCAGGAATCAAACTTTTCTGGGTACCCTCGCCACCGTACTAAATAATCAGTTTTATTGCCTTTCTTACGCGTTTTCAAAATCTTTTCAATCACGTACAAATCGTCAGTTTTTGTTTCAATTTTTTGCAGTTCAGGCTCATAAAAAATACCCTCGACTCTTTCGCCCATTTGGTCTTCTAAAACATAGACGGGTGGGGTTCGAGCATATCTTTCTTTAATTACGAAAAACTCCTCTGTCCAGTTAGGCCAAAATCCTTTTTCAAAAGTGCGCTTAACTTTACTCAGTCGGACTTTATCGCCAATATTAAATTTAAAGACAACGTTCTGTTTATCAATCCTAAATGCTCTATTCAAAATTTCCGTCTCATTTTTTACGGTCACATTAGCTGGCGTTGTACCTATCGTACGATGCTTGGAGTGATTATAATTTTTCATCAAGTCGGGTAATACGTCAATAAATTTATACGAATTGCTCTTGGTGAAGTACCGCCACATACGTTCTTTAAGCGTGCGATTAAAACGTTCAACTACGCTAGCTTTTGTTTCGCTTCTGGTCGTGAAAAAATCGATAGATTCAGATTTTAGAAATTTCTGGAACTCCTTGTTTGTAAATTCGGTCCCTGCGTCTGTTTGCAGCTTGTACGGTTTTCGATTTGATGAATGCAAAATGCTTCGAAAAGCGGTCAGAACATCTTTTGAACTTTTGGATTTTAGAGGAACAGACCATGCGTATTTTGAAAAAATGTCTATGCAATTCAAGAGATACTTAAAATTATCGTTAAACTTGCTTAAAGACTGCAAATCTACAATATCACATTGCCATTGCTCATCAATGCTACTTACTAACACTTTATTTCGAGAATACCGCTTGAGGGCGGGTTTGTGTAATGTGTAGGTGGGCTGCCTGGAAGTGATGGCCTTCCACCCGACTTATTTAAGATCAACAACCTTGCACTTATTGCCGACTTACACGAGCTGTATTCTATGATCTGGAAAGATGAATCAATTCCAACTGACTGGCAAACAGCGATAGTTTTACCCTTGTATAAGAAAGGTGACAAAAAACGTTGCAACAACTATCGTGGTATTTCGCTACTAAATATTGCCTATAAATTGATGGAGAAAATTCTGCTTAATCGACTATTACCAAACCGCGAAAGAAACACCAGAGAAAATCAAGCTGGATTTAGACCAGGTCGCGGTTGCATTGACCAGATTTTCACACTGCGCCAAATCTTAGAACTTCGCCATGAATTCCGGCAACCAACAGTGGTTGCCTTCTTGGACTTTAACAGCGGCCTTTGATAGTATTGACCGACAATCAATCTGGTTTCTACTTGAATTAGAAGGACTGCCTCCAAAATTAAAACGGTTGTGTGCAGCTATGTACGCCAAAACGAACTGTCAAATCAGAGCCTATGGAGAGGACAGTCAAGAATTTTCAACTAAAACCGGCGTGCGTCAAGGGGGCGTTCTGTCCCCCTGTTTGTTTAACATCTGTATCGACCATGTGCTAAAAAGTGCCCTCGATAATGGCCCCGGTGGCATTACAATATACCCAAGTGAACATTCAATCACGGATCTTACCTTTGCCGATGACATAGCCTTGCTTGCAGATTCCCCAGACACCATGCAGGCAATGGTAGACCGCATCGAACGAACAGCATCAACCGTGGGACTCAAGCTCAACTGTGCCAAATCAAAATATTTTGCAATCAATCTAGATCCTGCATCGCTAAATGTTGACTTAACGATTGGAAATGATCGCATGGAACTAGTCAACTCTTTTACGTATCTTGGTAGCCGAATATCTCCTAATGGGCTACTGGATGAAGAAATGCCGATCAAATTGCAAGAGCATCATCAATCTTTTCAGCCTTAAAACATTTCTGGAGTAGACCCGATATACGGAACAAAACGAAAACCCGAATCTACTGTGCCACGGTCCGAGCCACAGCTGTTATATGCTACAGAAACATGGCCCATAAAACGAGATCAGCTTAGAAAGATGGAAGCCTTTGACCATCGTTGTCTCCGACGAATTACAAAAGTACGTTGGTCAGACTTTATTACCAATGAGTCTGTCCGCCAACGATGCGGTCTGAAACATCCACTAGCCGCCGCGATGATTTTGCGCCGTTGGAAATGGATCGGTCATGTTATGAGGATGCCTGATTCTCGATTGCCCTATAAAACATTTACCAGCTCGCAGGGGCCAACTTGGAAACGCCCTAAAGGAGGCGTTAGACATACAACGCAGCGATATTTCCACAAAAAGGCAGAGGAACTTATCATGATCCCATTCAACCTTAGTCGAAAGAAGTTTAACGTTTCGTGGCTACATCATCTTAGATCAATCGCCGCCGACCGGTTGCAGTGGCGCACAATTTCAAACAACATGGTCAATGCCCACTATGGGCGGAATGGCCGTTAAGCAAAGTAAGCAAGCAAAGGTGAGTTTATTAAATTGTTAAAATTACACAAAATCTAAGCATATATTGACAAGTAACCCCAAGATTAAGGCTAATTTTGTGGAGCGATTTCATTGAACATTCCGTGACAAGCTCATGCGATACATGACATATTATTCAAATGAAAATTGACAAAGTTATATAAAAGCATCATTGATAGCTACAATAACACACCCCACAGAAGCCTAAATAATATAGCGCCAAATGATGTAAATTCTGAAAATACAGAGAATTATTAGCATTTATGCTAAAAATCGAATGCCATGTAAACCAGAAGCAGCACTTCCTATTGGACAACTTGTGAGAATAACTTCCCTCAAAAGCGGGTTTGCAAAAGCAAGCAAGCACACATATACTGATGAGTTGTTTCGCATTAAATAAGGAATCAGACAGTTGCCCTAAAACATACAGGCTGGAGGATTTAATGGGAGAGCCAATCATTGGAGCATTTTATAGAACAGGAGCTCCAAGTAGCTGAATCTGAAGGCTGAAATGCATAAGCGAGTTGCAAAAGCTATAAATACTGGTAAAGGGACATACAAAGTTAAATTCAAAAATTGGCCAAATAAGTTTAGTACAGAATTAACAAAGAAAGAACTGAGGTTTTATGAGCAGCCAAAATGATTTTAGAGCATCCTTTTACATGCATTGTTTCGGGCCCTACAAAATCAGGTAAAACAACATTTGTGAAACAACTTATAGAAAATCGTGAAAGACTAATTGACACTAAAATTGCCAAAATTTGGTGGTGCTTCTCAGAAGATCAGCCATTATACAAAAAAATGAAAAATGTCACCTTCCTTAAAGGCTTGCCTAACTTTAAAAGCCTCAAAGGGAACAAGCCCAACGCCTCAACTACTTATACTTGACGATCTGATGCAGGAAAGTAAAGGCAGTGGGCAAATCATACAATTATTTACACGAGGTTGTCACCACTGGAATGTCAGTGTCATTCACATAGTGCAAAACCAATTTTTTGATGGCCTGCGTACTTCTCGCATTAATTCTGATTATATTGTGCTATTTAAAAATCCTGCTCATCAGTTACAAGCACAAGTTTTATCTCGACAGCTTTATCCTGCCAATCCGAAATATTTCCTAGAAGCCTACTCCAATGCTACTGCTCAGCCACATGGCTATCTCTTGATTGATCTTACTCAGAGCGCTAGAGATGAACTTAGGCTAAAAACGAATATTTTCAATAAACATCCATCTATATATGTACCAAAGTCTATAAATACTAATGAAAATAAAAAATAAAAATTTAAGATGGCTCCAAAGCAGACTGGAAACGGAATATAACTAATGTCACAGATATAGTGCGTGATTTAGCCCGTGAGCAAAAAAATATAAGCAAACACCCAGGTACAATAGAATTACTAAAAGCACTCAATCGTATCAATGTGCTAATTGAAAGCATTGGCAATAAACAAGGAAGGCACCTTTTTGCAGCAGCTCGAACTGACATAGATTTTGATTGGGATGAAAGTCTATAAATACTCGTATTACTTTGCATATAGCAATTCACAAAAATGCATGTCCAATTTCATCCAGACAATTACAATTCTTGGCTTCAGTACTACACTGGGCAGGTGGGCTATGGGTTGGAGGGGTTTAAAGGCACCCCATACCAGCGGGGCATAGGGCTTGGCAGCTTTTTCCGTTCGCTTTTTAGAATGGCAGTCCCTGTTTTACAATCAATTGGTAGGCGAGTTGGAAAACATGCTTTAGTGGCAGGTTCAAATATAGCAGCTGATTTGGCCCAAGGAAAACCCCTTTTTCAGTCAACCAAGGAACACTCAAAGCGAGAAGCTGCACAATTTTTTGATGAAGCTTCTCATGCCCTTCAGCAGCAGCAAGGAGAAGGGCTTGGTAGCCGCCCAAAGTCTATAAATACTAATATGAATGATGCCTTTTCAATACTAAACAAAAATAATGGCTCTCATAGACATAAAATCAACTCCAAGTACAAAAACCGAACTTGACCTTTTCACGGTCCCTCCCACCCAAGTAGTGATAAAACAAGGCTTCTGGCATGAAATCCAGCCAACGCATCCAATCACAAATGAAGGCCCATATGAATTTCGAATACCACCTGACCCACATTACCTGCAACTTAGCAAAAACCACATTTATATGTTACTAAGAATAAGAAAACCAGCGGTTGCTGCAGGGGCAGCAATACCCGACTATGCGCCTATCAATCTAATTGGTAAAACTTTTTTCAAGCAAGTAAAGTGCTTTTTAGGAGGGCAATTAGTTTTTGACAGCTCTGACAAATATGCTTACAGGGCTTATTTTGAAACTGAGCTTAATTTTGGATATGATGCAAAGCATTCTCACTTACAGACAGCATTGTACTTTCACGAAGGTGGAGGTGATGTTGACACAAAAGACAATGAAGCATTCAAAAAGCGGTCAAAAATGTTTAAGGATGAAAGTATTGTAGAAGTTATAGCTCCACTGCACATTGACATGTTTTCACAAGACAGATATTTGCTTAATTTTACAGATTTTCGGCTAGAATTACATAGAAATAGCAATGCTTTTGTTTTGCAGTGCTTTGAGGATTTAAATTTAGAACTACAGGTCCTACAAATGAAATTTTTCATTCGAAAAGTTGAGGTTTTGGACAGTGTGAACTTAGCTCTTGAGCAAACAATGCAATCATGTACTGCAAAATATCCCATAAGGAGAGTGGCTATGACCAACTTGCATTTATCAAATCCAGCAAGAGAAACGCCTAATTATACATTGTTTACTGGTCAGCTACCTCGGCGTATTGTATTTGCATGTGTTGAAGGCAGTGCTTATCGAGGTAATATAGAAAAATCGCCATTTAATTTCAAGCCTTTTAATATAAATGATGTAAAAGTAACATGTGGTGGTGTAACATTTCCTGCTTACCCGCTCAGCATTTCATTTAAACATGATAGATACCTACAAGCTTTTAATCAAATGTTTGAAGCATTAGATTTAGGGCGTGAAAGTAATTTTATTAGCAGAGAGGAATTTAAAACGAGTCATTGTTTTTTCGTGTTCGACCTGACTCCTGATGAAGATGATAGTGGGCATTGGGATTTAATCCACGAGGGTACAACCAGCATTCATATAAAATTCAGTGGTAATTTGCCCGATTCAGGTGTTGAAATTATTATATATGCTGAATTTGATAATTTGATAATGATTGACAAAAACCGTAACACTTTTCATGATTATAACGCATAAAACATGAATACTATTCAAATAATAGAAATTCTTAAAGCTGCTTTTCAAAATCGTACATTTTTAGGTGTTTTCCCATTAGACCTTGTACCTCGCGTTAAGAGTTACCCTGCTGCCCTTGTAGTGAACCTAGATGATAGCAATCAACCTGGCTCCCACTGGGTTGCCCTCTTTTTTAATCACAAAGGACACTGTGACTATTTTGACAGCTATGGACGAAAACCATTTGAGCTCAAAGAGTATATACAGCATAATGCAAAAGCTTACACATACAATAATGCAAAAGTTCAAGGCATATTTAGCATTTCATGCGGCCACATGTGCATCTATTTTCTAGTTTGCCGTGCACAAGGTATTTCATTTAAGAAAATTGTCACATCAATGCAACATGAAAAAATCTATAAATACTTTAATAAACTTAAGTTGTAAACATGGATATGAAACAATTTTACCTTACTCTTCCAAGCAATTCACAAGAATCAAATACTGCAGCCACATTTCTTACCAATCTGCCTAGACAAATTGTATTGAATGGTGAGTGGGAGGTTGGTTTAGTAGAAATAATTTATGCAAATACATGGCACAATGTTTCCAAGGAGCAGAATATGATACAATTTTATGATATAAAAAACAATGTGCGACAAAAATTGCTTATTCCTCGAGCAAGATATTTAAATATACATGACCTCATTCAAGCTATGAGAAATGGAATAAAAACGATTAGCTCAATAGATAAATTTGATTACATGCAATATTTTGGCATAAAGTATGATGAAAATAGAAAATTTTGTCATATGACAATAAATTCTGAATATATTCAAAGTGTAAAGCTGACAAAGCATTTAATGTATATGCTGGGATTTCTAGAGAGCCAGCTTAGTAATATAGATTATACTGTGAAAAAAGAATTTAACATAGTTGCGCACCATTCACCCGATATGCTAGGTGGAATGCATAACTTTTACGTATATTGCGATATAGTTGAGCCTCAAATCGTTGGAAATATTTTCGCGCCGCTTCTGCAGGTTGTGAATATAGAAGGAAAATATATGGATATTGTTAATCACGCATATATTAGTCCGCATTATATACCTGTGCTCAAAAAATCATTCAATACCATTGAAGTGAACATTAAAAGTGATCAAGATAAACCTGTGCCTTTTGAGTTCGGAAAAACTATCGTAAAACTACATTTTAGAATGACATAGGTAGAGTCGTCCGCCTTATAAATCACTTTAACTTCTTAAAAGTAACTGAAATCGCACAGTGGTTAAGCGGCTAATCTTTAAACGCGCAGGTCGGTGGTTCGATTCCTAGCTCGGGCGACTTTTTTCAAATCTATATATATATATAGCGGGGGTAGCCGAAGGTGGACCCCGCAAATCACACAGTGGGAATTTCCTCTCCCTGGCCCTGGGCCCCTGGGCCGGGGCTGGCGGCGGGCGGGCGGCATGGGTCATGTCTGGGCATGGTTCATCATAATTCAGCTTAAAAAGGATAAAAATTCTGGGCATGTTCGTTACGCCTATGCTTAAAGCACAGGCTATGTTATAACACATGCGTACCTAGGGACCCAGGGCTATACTACTACCAAAAAGACTTCAAAAATTCCCCCGGAGAAATTTTCCACTATTGAATTTTCCCCCTGGGAAATTTTCCCCCATGGAAAAAGCGGACCCCCGAAAAGAAGGCTCATTGGCCAACCTGTAATGCTTAAGCATAGAGCAGACCCCCATTTTACGCCGGGGGGTTTCTTACTACTCTCATAAATTTGTGTTTGCAGTTTGCAGCTGTTGTAAATGAGCGAGTTTTGAAAAGGCATTGAATGGATCAATAAATGCAGACTTGTTTTAAATTGTAATGGATTTATGTTGTCGAAAATTCTCAAAACCGGGTAGGTAGTGTAGCGAACGACTTATTATCACTGTACTTTAGAGGCAGAGTAACTTTATTATTTGACTATTGCATCCATAGAATGGAAACTAAGTAACATATATAGTTGAATTAGATTTGAAGTTATAGTATACAAACATGTGAAATAGAAACGTATTGAATGTTGGGTGAATGACACGATAAAACAGATAAAATCCAAATTAAGGAAACGATGCCAAAACCTTTTTGTTACATTTCTTTCCCCATAATAACAGAAAAAGTTTAAATAAACTTTTTATTTTTTCAAATAGATACGAAGTACTTCGCGGTTATAATACATTAAATACACGTGTGCTAAAATTCTTCCTCCTCCTCGCTGCTGTCCATTTGAGGCGTTTGATATACCTTCAATCGTCGGTTTTCGAAGAGCAAGGATGCTGTACCTGCTAAGCTACTCTCAAATTTAGTATATAAATATACGTGTTCTAGCTGTATGGCTAGTTACATTGGCAAAACTCGCCGACATTTTGGGAGTAGAATTGCAGAGCATACTGGCATCTCATTTGCTACAGGAAAGCCAATTCAGGGTGATAGCTTATCTGCTATTCACAAACATATCTCAAATAGCAATCATTTAAATACATCAGATTGCTTCAAGGTTATTAGTCGAGCATCCAACTCTTTTGATCTTTTAATCAAGGAGTCATTATACATAGCACGTGATCGTCCTATTCTCAACAATAATGTTTCATCATATCCTCTAAATTTGTTTTAATTTGCTTAAATCCCACCTCTTTCATTTTCTTATAGTTTAAAATCTTTTATTATTCTCTTCATAATTTAATGATATGTTTTAAACTTTGAGTTTCTCTTTGTTTACAACTCTCGCTTAGCAAGCTCATTTTTTCAAAACTCTTACTTATTGAATAGTCGCTTCTACTATAATGCTCTGAAGATGGCCAAAGCTTTGGTCGAAACGTCAGCTAAATTTGGTAGAGTCGAGAAACAATGGACGAACAATGGGAGCGAATCACACCCTACTCCTGCAGCCTTGGTTGGTCAGATTGCTTCCCCCTCTGCTACTAAAGTCAATTTTCCGAATATTTTTGGTCAAGTGAGGCATAATGTGGGAAAATCGCCTGTCAATCAAACAACTTCAGCTAGTCAGATAACTTCTACTACTGCTACAACATCTAGGATGGGTGGAGGTAAGGGCGGGTTGGAGGGCCTGGTGAGTTTTAGACTTAAAAAGTTTTTCTTTATTCTTGCTTTTCTTTTCAAAATTCGTTTAAAACTAAATATATTCACATATTTGAAGAATAAGTATGATCATGGAGTTGTGTTACTTTTGAGAAAAGTTGAGAAGCTTCAACTTCGCTATAATAAGCTTCAGTTGGATGTTGCATTTCTTAAGGAATGCATTGATAATGATTTGCTTCCTAAATTTCTGGCTTTTAAGGTTTCTAATAGGATGCTTAAGCGTTCTAAGTGTTACATAACATGCCAGAGGCTTCTGCTAAATGAGGAATTGAAAGGTAAAATCAAAGAGGTTGAAAGAGTCATAAGAGATTTGAAGGCACAGATAACCTTGTTTGATTCAAGAGTATCCTGGCTGGATTCTCAGGTATCATTAACATACATTAGACGCAATGTGTCTAAATCTCTCAACCATGTTAGACAGTTGCATAGCAAGAAGGTAAAAAACTTGCTTATGCATAAAAGTGTTAATAGTATCGATCCTGACAAGGTTGTGGTTAATTTTAGTAACCGAGTTTTGACAGCTCATGAAAAGCTTGTCTTGTCTTATGGTATGAAGTACTCTATTACACCTAGGAAGATCGAGTATGGTGATTATTTGCTGCCTTTTGAGAAACTGATGGGTTTCCTCAATAAACAAACTGCCTTTAACTGTGATAATGTAAAAATGCAAATGATCAAGAATCAATTGCGTGACATTGCTCTTAGCTCATACTTTAATTATGATAAGAAGCATTCTGATAATCTATCAAAGCGTGACTATGAAATCCTCAGCAATCTGTCAAAAGACAAGAATATCATTGTCCTAAAGGCAGATAAGGGTAACCAAGTTGTAATTTTGAACAAAGATGACTACATTAGGAAGTTGAATGATGTCTTGAATGATATCTCAAAGTTCAAAGTCATTGACTGTAATCCTTGTCAGTTTATACGCTCAGTTGAGAAACGCATATCAGCCCGTATACTGAAGGTTCATAAGCAGAATGGACTATCTGCTGATGTGTATAAAAGTATAAATCCTGTAGGATGCAGTTATGGCAGGCTATATGGCTTGCCTAAGACCCATAAGAGAGATGTTCCTCTAAGACCTATCTTGTCAGCCATCAACACCCCAACTTATAAGTTGGCTAAGTATTTTGTCCCGATCCTACAAGACATAAGTACAAATGAATACACTTTATGTGACACTGGTAGTTTCCTGACAAGACTCAAGGCTTTTACATTCAAAAGCCATCATTTTATGGCTAGTCTTGATGTTCAAAGCTTGTTCACTAATATTCCACTCAATGAGACCATTGACATATGTATTAAGAAACTATTTGATGATCAGAATGTCATGTTAGTAAATAACATGAATCGTCATCAATTCAAACTGCTTCTAGAACTTGCAGTTAAAGAGTGTTACTTTACGTGCAATGGTAAAATCTATCAACAGATAGATGGTGTTGCTATGGGTAATCCGCTTGGCCCAGTTCTTGCCAACATTTTCTTGAGCTATCATGAAACAAAGTGGCTCAGAGACTGTAATATAAAGATCAAACCCAAGTTTTATGTACGTTATGTTGATGACACATTTGTAGTGTTTTCTGACAGAAATCAGCCTACACAGTTCTGTGATTACATGAATCAGCAACATCCTAATATGAAGTTCACATTTGAAACTGAATGTGACAAGAAATTAAATTTCCTCGATGTTCTTGTTGAAAGGAAGTCCGATGATATTGTGACATCATCATATCAGAAACCTACATTTTCTGGCCTTTATGCCAAATTGTCTAGCTTCATTCCTTTTGCCTATAAAGTTGGTTTAATAAGGACACTTGTGAGTCGCATTTATATGATCTGTAACTCATATCAGACTTTTGTCTCTGATATTGACAAGCTGAAGCAGACTCTAGTGCAAAATGAGTATCCCCTTGGCTTGATTGATAAGGTCATATCCGACTTTATGACAAAGGTTTATAATAAAAGTGATGAAATAAAAATTGGGTGTGATAAATTATGCTATTCTCTTGTTTTGCCTTACACTGGTGTGCATGGCTACAATGTACGCAGCAGAATTCTAAAGCTTATATCTACATTTTACCCTCAGATTAGAGTAAGGTTTGTTTACAAACCTGTCATGTGTATAAGCCGGTTTTTCAAGAACAAGGATGCTGTACCTGCTAAGCTACTCTCAAATTTAGTATATAAATATACGTGTTCTAGCTGTATGGCTAGTTACATTGGCGAAACTCGCCGACATTTTGGGAGTAGAATTGCAGAGCATACTGGCATCTCATTTGCTACAGGAAAGCCAATTCAGGGTGATAGCTTATCTGCTATTCACAAACATATCTCAAATAGCAATCATTTAAATACATCAGATTGCTTCAAGGTTATTAGTCGAGCATCCAACTCTTTTGATCTTTTAATCAAGGAGTCATTATACATAGCACGTGATCGTCCTATTCTCAACAATAATGTTTCATCATATCCTCTAAATTTGTTTTAATTTGCTTAAATCCCACCTCTTTCATTTTCTTATAGTTTAAAATCTTTTATTATTCTCTTCATAATTTAATGATATGTTTTAAACTTTGAGTTTCTCTTTGTTTACAACTCTCGCTTAGCAAGCTCATTTTTTCAAAACTCTTACTTATTGAACAGTCGCTTCTACCTTCAATCGATTGACATGAACTCCGATTTGATCCGCATTATGCTTTCGCATATCTTGAAGCCAAACATTTGGGAAATGTGTCAACTATGTACCAACTTTTTAACTTTTCCAGGCGCAACCACTGGCGTTTTCAGTAGAACAGTTTGATCAACTTTAAAGTTTCCAGAATATTGAGATCGATCGTACTGATCTTTTTGATGCTCATGAGCTCTCTCCATATTTATCTTTGTTAATGTCCATGCTTCAGTCAATTTCAATTGCAGTTCGGTGCTGTAATTGTCAATGTCGACATATTTTTCATTAATCATTGTAGACAGGGCTACATCAATGGGCAGCCGTGCATGTCTTCCATGCATTAAGTAAAATGGCTCATATCCAGTTGATTCATTTTTGGCTCTTCGGTAGGCAAAAAGTGTATATGGAATAAAAGAGTCCCAATCTTTTTGATTTGAGGATACTTACATTGATAATATTGTTGCTAATACTCTATTAAACCTTTCAGTAAGTCCATCACATTGTGGATGATATGGTGTTGTGTAAAGTTTAGTTGTTCCACAAAACCTACAAATTTCTTTAATGAGCTGTGATGTGAAATTGCTTCCTTGATCAGATAATAATTTCTTTGGAGCTCCGTGTCGACATACAATTTTTTCTACAAATACTCTGGCAACAGTGTTAGCTTTCATATCTGGTAATGCATATGCCTCGGGCCACTTCGTAAAATATTCACAAAAGACGACAATAAACTTGTTTCCTGATAGTGTTAGTGGCAATGGCCCTAAAATATCCACTGCCATGAGTTCAAAAGGTTCAGAAATTGAAATAGGAAACAATGGAGCTTTGATGTACTTTGAAGGAGCTTTCCTTCCTGCACAATCTAAGCATTCTTTGCAATGCTTATAAATATCACTAGCCATTTTTGGCCAATGGAATCTTCCCTGTATTTTCTGCAAGGTCTTTTTGAAACCTAGATGACCTGCAAATAGATCGTCATGAAAATGCTCAAGGATTTCATTAATTATTGAGTATGGTAAAGCAATGACAGCTGTATTACTTTTGTCTTTTATGAAGTGAAGAACACCATCAATGAGTATGTAATGCTTTAAAATGTAGTCAAGACGATTTTGGAAGTTTTCATCAGTTGGGATTTCATTTTTCTCTAGCTATTGAAGGATAATTCCAAGGGATGCATCTTCTTCTTGATATTCTCTTATAGTTTTGGGTTTATCTATAGCACATATCAGAGCTCTGGATAAAGCATCCGCATTCATGTTTTTAGAACCTGGTTCATATTGTATTTCTAGTGTATACTCTTGAAAAATCATTGACCAACGAACTAGCCTTGAGTTTGCCATGTTTGTTGATGTTAAGTACCGTAATGGGTTTGCAAAATGCATGAATGGCCATAAATGTATGGTCGGAAGATTTTCAATCCCTAAACTATAGCAGGGGCTTCCTTCTCTATAGTGGAATAATTTCGCTCGGCTTTATTCAAACTTCTGCTCGCAAATGCAATTGGTCTTTCGCCAATTTCTGTGTCTTGAGATAGTATTGCTCCTAATCCATTTCCTGAAGCATCAGTTTGCACTTTGAATTGTTTATCAAAGTTTGGATAAGCTAGAACTGGAGCTGATGTCAGTAGATTTTTCAGTTCTAGAAAAGCTTTTTAAGCTAGATCAGTCCATTTGAATTCAGTATTTTTCTTTAGTAGCTTAAACAGTGGGCTAGCTACTGTTGAGAAGGATTTTATGAAACGTCAATAGTATGACGCTAGTTCAAGGAAACTTTTTAAACTTTTTATATTTGTTGGTGTTGGAAATTTGTGAACTGCTTCAACTTTTGCTTTCTCTGGACATAGACCATAAGCTGTAATTAGATGTCCAAGGTAAAGAACATCAGGCTGTGCAAAAGTACATTTCTTTCTTTAAATTTAATTTAAGATTTGCTGCTATAAGTCTGCTAAAAACTTCTTGCAAATCTTGAACATGCTGTGATATATTTTTCGAGCAAACTAATATATCATCCATATAAACAAATGCATTAGTCCATTGAAGATCTTTCAAAACATGCTCCATAAGCCGTTGAAATGTGGCTGGGGCGTTTGACAAGCCAAAGGGCATTACATTAAATTCGTAGAGGCCCATAAAAGTTGTAAATGCAGTTTTATGCCTGTCTTTTTCATCCATCTTGATTTGCCAGTATCCACGATCCAAATCTAGCATGGAGAAAATTGTGCATTTTCCTATATTGTCAAAAATGTCATTGACTCTTGGAAGTGGATAGACATCTTTTTCTGTTATGCTGTTCAGTTTTTGATAATCTAAGCGGAAACGTTCAGTATTGTCTTTCTTCTTTGCTAAAACAACTGGGCTAGACCAAGCACTATTAGAGGGCTGAACAATATTCTGCCTAAGCATTTTTCTCGATGTTTTCTTTGATAATTTGTCTTTGAGAGTATGGAACTCAATATGGCTTCTGCTTCATGGGCACATGAGTTGAAGTTGGAATTCTGTGCTTAACTAACTTAGTGGATGTTGGAGCATCATTTATATGGTAAAATGATTGATAGTTTTCGAGTAGAAAACTTCTTATGTGGGGACAAAATTCTTCTTTCATATTTTGAAGCTTTGATTTGACTAGATTTTCGAATTTAAAGTATGCAAGTGACGTGTTGTTTGTGTGCATACTTTGTAAAATTCCAAAGATTGTGTTTTTGTACACAGTGATTGGAGTATTTGTTGGATTTATCACAGGTAGATTATCAATTGAGGATTCCGATGATTGTATGATTTTTGGGATGAAGAGAGGTCCAAATGTCGAAAACTTGGGATTTGGGAGAAAAACATGTTGATTTATTTTGTCAGGTAATTTGTTTTTGTAATTTGGTTGAACTTGAATGAGACATAATTGTCACGCCCAAATTTCGCGTCACTAAATTATTCGCTCCTTATAGTTTTAATTTCACTTATTTATCTTCAATTCTTCTAATTGAAGTTTGCACAATTTGTCGTAAGCTAAGGTTGGGGTTGATTCTTATTTGTATTGAAGAAAATACAACAACAATTTGAGAATTTGTGATTTTATTGGAAATCAACATGTATACAATTTCTGAATAAGTTGGTGTGAAACGCGCTCCAGAATAATAGCGAATAGCAAATTTAAGGCGTAACTTGTAGAGTTTGAATTGCGCTAGCTATGATAGCTAAAGCGTCAGAGGTTATGATCTTTTAATGCATGCAATAAGCTGACACCGGGACTTCATGTTGGGACAACAAGGTAATGACCAGACGCTAAGACAAAGGTAGGAAGAGCCAAAGCTTTGAGTCGCGCCGCTTTTATAGTAAAATCGGCGGGCGCACATGGTGTTGTTTTGATGACTCATTTTTGGATATATTCTGCTCACCTGTTCTCACGTTTGCTTTGGTCTGCTTACATGCGCGTTTTTCGTCAACTTATGTCTTATGCTTTTAACCTCGAGTAACCTTTTCCATAAGTTACTCACATCACCCAGAAGTTAGTAAACAATGTCAGTTGTTTGGGTATATTTTGCGCATAGTCTCGTGTTTTCTGATATTCTGAGTGTGGGAAGCTTAATTAATCTTAAGTTTCCATTCTTGTCTGACGTCTGCTGGTCTGTCTGGTTCTTGAAACCGGTTTCAACTGGTTTTGACAATGCTATTGCATAGAACCGCTTTGTTAGCCTTCGATTTTGCCCTTTTGCATATTTACATAAATATGAACGTTAATAGTATAATTACAATTTTTGGAAAAAATGCAAGACATTATGAAAAGCGTTTTCGATAACTTAACGATTTAAATTACAACGTTGGATTTTGCGAATATTATCATATGAGTAAAAATATACAGAATTTTTGAAATATTATTATATTAAAAAACAATGCTTATGTATTCTATCTGTACATAATAGATGCTTAAAATTGCGTCAATCGTGACATAATATACGTGGTGGCATTGTGACAGTTTTTGAGCTTTTCATTGAGAAAACTTCCTCATTAGCATGATTCATAGGCATTAGAAGTGGCAGAGTTTCACTTCCTGTTGATACCCATCCTTCTGTGAAATTAAATTGCAAGTTGCCTTTTCCAAGTTGCTTCAATATATTTATTCCTAAGACTACTGAGTGGGGACAGTCTGGCATAATATAGAACGGAAATCTATTTTTGAATTTGCCGATTTGCAAATTAAGCACTACTTGTCCAATGGTTGGAACATTATGTCCAGTCAATGAGATTGCATTTGAGTTAGCCGGTATTGTCAATATTGGCTTTTGTAATGACTCAATAGCATTGAGAGTATTTTCATTAATAAGGGATATGCTTGCTCCAGTATCAATCAATGCCATACAAGGAAGATTTTGCAATATAATGCAAATTGTTGGCTGATCTGAGTTTCCTACTGTATGAGCTAAGTGTCGTTGATTTTGAGTCATAGGTTGAAGTTCAATGTCATGTTCATGTATATTTCTTTGTCTTCTGTGGCATAAACAGCATTTCAAAATTTTCAAACAGGTTTGAAAAAATGGGTACACAAAAGAAAATCCATAGCAAATGCAAAGTATGAATGCTATTATAAGAACAGCATTTAGTACTGTTTGAAATTTTCCACTTGTGAAAAATTACATAATACTCCAAATTAAGCCAAATGGATTTGTTCCTTGTTCAACGTATTTTTCAGTGCCTTCTTGGATATTTCTTAATGATCTTTGTAACGTTTTTGGATCAAAAATAAGATGATTTGTATTGTCAACAAAGTGATCAAATTGTTCTTGCAAACGCTCAAAATTTAGGATCATTCCTTGAAGCATAGCAATATTTGTTCTTTGTAAAGTTGGTGACTCTGGTATAATTGATGGTGAATCAAAAATTATTGTCGGTAATTGTTTTTTCCAAATAAGCTCAAGAGATATATTTTGAACATGAACTTTGCCATTTGAATTTCGCCAGGTTTGAGAATTATGATCCATGAATACACCTGGTATTACTTGTTTGCAGGGAACTTTTGGTGATGACTGAACAAGATCATTGCTTCCTGGTAAAACAAAATATGTTGAACCGTTAAGATCTTGTGCTGGCAGAAAAGCATAGCATTCGTTTTTGATTTTGTAATCCCAGAAAATTAATGAGATATTCACTGGCGCACATTTCCATACTCTGAGTACAGAACCTGTGAAATGAGCGTATATATCATTTCGATCAGATAGAGCTCTTGCTCCAAATGTAGCATCTAATCGAAAAAATTGCCATATCAGCTTAAGTTGTATTGAAGCTATATGACATAGATTAAGCCATACATCTCGAAATTCATTAATTTGCATGTTTTGTAGCATTGCTTCGAGGTACTGTAACTTTGAATTTATCGGATCATCATTTAAAGCTTTAATTTTGGGTACTTGACGCACTAATCGTTTTTGTGAGTCAATTAGTTTTTTAAATTTTGGATCGGTCTATTATTCATTTTAACTAAGTCTGGTGCTAACTTCATCATTGCATATTTATCCTTTGGTGCTAATGCTATGCCTTGATCTGTTAAAATAAAATATTCTGGCAAACATGACTTAGCTACAGAAACGGTTTTATTGTGCAAACGCGTAAATGCACCTTGAATTTTAGGCAGGATAAAATAATTTCCTACTGCCTGTATATCATACCACTCACGTTTTATATAGGCACATGGTACTTCTAAGCTTCCATTCCAAACTATAGTACCTCCCAATGTTTCACAGTAGCTATTAAAAGCTTTACACTCTGATACATCGCCTAGGCTACTTATTAGCATTTTTTCGTCATATGTTCCTATTTCACCTCTCAAAAGAACAATATTTGATTCTGATGTACACACATCGTGACAACAATACGAAAAATACGGACTCAATGTAAAGTTCGATTTATAAAAGCCTCCTGCTACTTTTATAAGCTCAACTGAGTTCCAAACTCGATATTCAACAATCAGACTGCACTCTGCAGGGCTTATACGCACATAAACTTCATTATCTGACACAATACCTTTTGATCCAAATATACCTACGTTTGTACAAATTGTTCTTCGCTTAATAGAGCATTTCCATGCTTCTTTCGAAGCGGGATCATGATTTGGCACATATAGTTGCACGTTTTCAGTGATAATAGTACCTGCCTCAGGCGGAATACACTTTATGCTCTCTGGCACATGATATGCAAGTCCATGCTGCGAAATACCGCATATCTGGAAACTGTGACTGACTGACATAGATATTGGAATTAGCAAAAATGCTAATGCAATGAAAAACAAAACACTAGGCTGAACATATGAAAACAGTAAATGAGCAGTGCTTGTGATACGCTCTTCAATTTGAGGTTTTAGTGGCTTTTTACATGAAAAAACTAAATTTTGATGATTATGATGTGAAGCACCTTGATTCTCAGACATTTGAGTGAACTGCAGCATGTCTGTCAACGTTTTAACTTGATCTTTCAAATTATTATTCTGTTCGTGTAAAAATGAGAGTTGGTCAAAAGTGTTATCTTGAGCATCAACGGTATTTACATTCGAAACAGGCTGACGATTATATTGTGACGGCTTTTGATAATAATTTTGTCTTATAGGAACGAATCTATTTCTATTATTTTGAAATCTTTGAATATTACGACATTTTGCAGCAATGTGGCCTGGTTTTCCACAGTTAAAACAGATTGGACGGCCATCAGTAGTACGGTTGTACGTAACTAATGGTAATTTAGGTACATTTCTATTTTGAAAACGAAATGGAGCTGATCTACCGAATGATTTTTGCTTATTAGTGTAGGTTGTGTATGTATGACGCTGAAGGTTGAAACGATTTTGGATTATTTAAAACGGAATTTTGCAGTGCTTGCTTATTAAAAATGTTTAGCTGAGCTTCAGCATTACGTGCAGCTATTTCAGCTTCTTCAAAAGTTTTAGGGTTAACTGACATTACTACTTTCCAGATTTCTGGCAACAATCCAGCAATGAAAAATCTTTTCATTAACTGATTTCTTACATCGTGAGAAAGTTCAGAATATGCTTCTGACGTAAGTTTTTGGATTGAAACAGCATAATCTAGGACAGACTCACCTCTCAATTGTCTACGTGAATGTAATTCTGATGATTTTATTTCTGCTGCATGAGCAGGGTTGAAACGAGCTCGCAAAGTGTCCGTTAAATCTTTGAATGTCATTGTAGGTCTTTGGGTGGCTGGGATTCCATTGAAAATAATTTCTGCTGCGTCACGCAGAAATGTGGGAAGAATTTTCCGTTTATAGTCATCAGTCCATTCTAGGGCTTGTGAATATTGGTTGAAACGATCGAGCCAAAGATCGAAGTTTTCTCCTGTTCTACCGTGAAAAAAGTCCTGATCAGCTTTCAAGGAAGGCATGGTAAAAGGTTGTCTAGGCGTAGATAAAGTTTGTTGAATTTCGTCTAAGGTGTCCTGTATCATTTGCATTTTAGCCGCTCTTGTCAACATAAAATTATTATTGAAAAAGTCAGTCCAGATCTCTGAGAAATCACGAATTTTGGTATTCCAGAATGGCGCGAACAGTTTTGCAGAATCAAAGTTATCAATTCGAAATTTGCCACAATAATATTGAATAATTGCGTTCAAAGCAATTCAATTGAATTTTCCAAATCACCAACTCACAATTCAATAAATATATGCAATTCCTCCAACAAACAAAGTTGAGGCTCCAAAATATTGCTAAAATATGCAAAAACAATGCCGTGGGCGAATTCTTCCCAGATTGCCCTCCAAAAATATGTAGCGAACGACTTATTATCACTGTACTTTAGAGGCAGACTAACTTTATTATTTGACTATTGCATCCATAGAATTGAAACTAGGTAACATATATAGTTGAACTAGATTTGAAGTAATAGTATACAAACATGTGAAATAGAAACGTATTGAATGTTGGGTGGATGACACGATAAAACAGATAAAATCCAAGTTAAGTAAACGATGCCAAAACCTTTTTTGTTACAGTATTAAACGAGTCAGATTATGTAACGTAGTTTACGACCTAGCATCTACTATACAAGTTCGTTGGGGAAGGGTGAATTTTGACCTCTACGCCAGAATAGCAACTGAATGATCCCCCTACAGTAACCAGAAATTATCGGATTTTCCAAAAAATCATATGAAACATGTTATTAAGTGTTCTAGCAGAGTAAAGTATTGGCTTAAAAGTCTCAAATTTCTGGCTTTCCGCGCATTATGCTCATTATTTTGTATCATTTCCACCGAACTTCTTCATATTCTTACGGAATTTCATAATGTTGTGTTCCATAGTCTGTTCCATTCCGAACGACTCATTTTGGTTTACAGCTTACTGTAACAGAATATTTTACAGTTTGGTTGTTTGCTGCGCTTTGCTAGATGCGCCACAGTGCTAACCGTAGCAAATTAAACTACACTACAACAAGTTAAAAGCAGAGAACCACTACGTGAGCATAATTGAAGAAGCCATTGGCATAGTGAAAAACTCATACAGTAAAAAAAATTTTGCGAAAATGAAATATGAAAAAAATGAAAAAAACTTACTTAAATGAAAAATGCAAAATTGATTGAGATTTCGCTTTTAAGGGCTTCAAAAGACCAGTCGACATGATGCAAAGCAAGGTTGGTCGTGGATTGGTCGGCCGGTCTAGAATAGTTAAGCAATGAGGTTTTAAGAGCCGCAATGAACCTTAAACTTGAATAAATGCTAAAAAAGCGGAAGTGTCAAGTTTAACTAATTCCCGTTTGATTTCTAAAAATTTTTCAAAAAATTTTTATTCTCCATTTAATTAGTCTTGCATTTGGCTTCACTTTTACCGCAAACTTCATCGTTTTTCCATTGTTAGAGACATCTAGAACTGAAGCTTTTCTCTTAAATTCCTGTCTAACTTTGACCCTCTCTGACCTCCAAAATCAATCGGTTTCACTAAAAATGCAGCATTTTCACGGTTTTCATCTTTTTCTGGCCCAAAGGCGCTCTATAACTGTCCCTATCAGACCGCCCTACCTCCGTCTGCCATGCGGTGCATCTATAGCTTCTGCGATAAAATATGTTATTGGACATTTTCAAATCATAAAATAATTTTTCAAGCTAATCTATAAAATATGCACGACATCATGGGCCGTTTCGTGGTAGAAGGATGCGCCAGCAGAAAAAATCGGACTCCGATCCGTTCATTCAAATTTGGACTAGGTGTTACCTCGATACCAGCGGTCGAATTTGTGAAATAGTGTGACCAGAATGCTCATATATTTTATCTAAACGTGATTAATATGGGACCGGTATTTCTAAGTGTATAGGATAACAAATGCACTGTGGACAGAAGATAATTTAATGAAGGAAATGATAAATGATAAATAAATAATAACTGAAATATCATGAATGATCATATATGAGCAGCAATTGAATTCTGTAGAATGATGAAGTCGTAAAAATCGCATTAAAATGTTAACAATGCAATTCTATGAGAATTAGCGAATTTTGGGGATCTGCCGGATTCTAAGGGGCTGACGCTCTTAAGCCCCTCTATCAACGCACACATACGATTAATAATAAACCTAGCAGAAAATAATTGGCAAATTGAATGATGTGACAATAGAAAAATCTTGATTGACGAAAAGGAATGAAGAGATTGTTTAACATTGCAAAAAATACCTAAAAGGAAGAATGTGATCGGACCGTATCTATCAGAGTAAAGCGGCGATTTCCTCTAGAAATTTCTCAAATTTTAGCTAGGAAACTGAACAGGTCTTTTGACGCTTCCCAGCGTAAAAATGACTACTCAAGTTTTTAACACGTTGCGCCCTTAGATCAGTCCGAATAAGCCTTTCATACCTATTATTTTTTTTAAACTTTTTCATAACTTATCTCCACAAAGTTGAGAAATTAAATTTGAAAATATAAAAATGCATACATTACCAGCACTTTTCACCAGATTTGCATAGTTCCTGCATTGCTAATTTTAGGAAAACTACAAACTTGAGCCCGAAAATATTAAAATGTCGAAAATTTCTATTTAGTGCGATTCTGCATTGTTTCACCTTAAAAAAGCTACAAAATTGAGTCTAAAAACGTACAAATGCTACATGTTTCAAAACTTTACTTATTTTTTATATCTTTTATCACTAGAAGATGCGAAAGACATTGAAAAATTGGGTTTTATAGCGTTAAACACTTAAAGCATGACATACATTTCTAAAATTTTGGCGATCTCATCAGAAATGCACAGCATGGGAATTCTGGGGGCGGTGAATTTATAAAATACTTTTTTGGGCTCAAAAATGTTGAGTGTGCGTCAAAACCAGCGTGTTTTGGCGTTTCTGATGATGCTCTATTTTCCAAGAGCATAAAAACATTGAAAATTTCGGAAAAATAAAAAATTTAAGAAAATTAAACAAAATATAATATGATTCGACGCATCTGAGTAAATGGCCGTCTAGAAATGCTCAAATCAGCAGTTTTTATAAGAATATTTAAGAATGTTCTAGAAATTAAGGAAAGATCGTGAATTCTGGAGGAGTTGAAAAAGTTCCTGAGGGTAAAACCTCTTCTGGTGAGTTTAAACCTTCAACACCCCCAGATCATGAACAGTATAAAAATCTACGAGAATTTGATGGTCCCAAAAACAAAAAAATTTCAAAAAATTGAGAAATGATTTTACTTTTGATGGTGGCGCTTTGTTCTCTTTAGTTTCCTAATCTACTCGGGTCTGAGATATTTTTTTCAGCTTGTTTTTCTAGCATAGACTTTAAAAAATGAAGTGTAAGCCGCTCTCTGAAGCGCTAAGGGGTAAGAAAATAAAAGTAAAAATGTGTCAAGAACTAATGTCATGGGAAAAATGTGGACAGAAAAATATCTGCGGTGAAAAACTAAAGGAAAAATTCCTGTACAAAATGTTCCGTGTGAGTTGATTCACCGAATAATTGACGGAAAAAATTGCCTAGACGCCTGATGTTCATTTAGCTTACCATGCATTTATTAATATCGTCTTATAGATACTCTACAAAATGATTTTAATTTGTAAAGTTCCATCTTATTGGAGAAATTTTTCTTATTTAAAAATTTCATTTTAGGATTTTATTGTGAAATTTCATAAAAAGTTATTTATTAGGAAAAATCAGTAACACTTTGCGCCTGAAATTAGTAATTTCTAAATTTTACAACGCTAAAAGTTATAACTTCCTTGTGATAAATGATTTGTTCTTCACTTATTGAATTAATCTTACTTTATAGGTGTGTCTCCACAAAGATATTTTTCGATAGTCTTAATCATCCGACATGATATAATCAGGCAATGCTATTATCAATATAATTTTTAATTAAAATTTAAAAATGCAATCATCATACTCACAATTAACATAGTTGCAATTAATAAAACGGAACAAAAAACAAATAAAATTTGAACATGAATCTACAAAAAGCATCTACTATATATTTTCGAAATAGTGTTTGTGTGTTCGGGGTTGGCTCCGGGCCCATAAAACTTCGTGGGCTGACGTTTTGGCCCGAGCTCAGCCCTACCGGCTGGGGGTGTAGTTGCAACATTTAAGTTTCACTAACCCCACCCATGCACCCTGTACCATATTTTTCAGCGCCACTCCCATGAGCGCAGCCGCTAACGGTGTTCTGAAGTTATAAGCGCCATGAAATCCTCATTAGCGCAATGATAAATCGTATGTTTTATGATATGCTTTATCATGAATTTGTGATTGAAAATAAATTTTGAACCTCCTTTATCTCGTTTTTAATTTGCTCTTCTCCTGCTTTTTCTACTTTAATTTTTTACTCATTTTATGTTTAAAATATGCAAATGTTTGTATTAGCGCACTGCGCTAATGGCCCAAATTTTTCATCAGCGCGCGGCCAGTTTCATTAGCAGGGCGCTAAAAAAGAAGTGCCCTGTACAGGGGTGAAGCAGAAGGCGTCCCTATGCTTAAGCATGGCTGATTTCGGGACATGGCCGATTTATTGCCAAATTTCGAGAAGCGGGATAAAGTCTGTTACACTATTTTAGGGTTACGGTACATTTTGCCAATGCGTGCGTTATAACATAGGATCGGACGTAATATAGCCTACATAATGCTTCAAGATGGGCAATGCTATACGGTAAATGATGTGATATAAGATAACCTGTCTGTGCCATCATATGCAGAGATATAAGATAGGAGATACCCTCTGCTATAACATATGAATGATATAAGATATCACGTGATATATGACAGCCTTGCTACAACAAAAAAAAATTTTAAAACATCAAAAATGTGGTTTTGACCAAAAAGATTTTCCAAAACATCCCAAAACATCAAAAATATGATTTTGGCTGGAGAATTTTGGAAACCATTCAGTAACGTCAAAAATATGGATTGATAAAAAAAATGGTTGACAAACAAACATTTTAAGAAAACTCCTAAAAATAAAATATGGTTTTTACCAAAAAATGTTTCTTCGAAATATCCAAAAAACATCAAAAGTCCCGAAAAATAAAAAAATACAAGGGACATCTCAATTCCATATAGCTATCAGGCCTAAGTTCAGCCCGGGCAACGCCGGGTAGCTCCAGCTAGTTTTATTATAATTCCTTCGATTCATTTAAGAAGTACATAATTCAAACAGTTTTGTGATTAATAAGTGGATTAATGTTTAGCGATTGCTAGAATTAAATTTTCCTTCCGTTTCTCTGGGATAGACTACTGCCTGAACGGATTGAGAATTTTCTACATATGATACGGTTTGCTAGGAGTTTTCAAGAAATAATCGTGGAAATCCTAATTAATATTAAAATGATATGCTTCTCATTTCAACCGCCGTTTTCCAGTGTGTATTTTTTGTAGATCGTGAACAACTTGGAAACAATAAAAAATTTTGAAATTTTACAAAATTCATAAAAAAAATTTCAAATATTCCGCGTAATACCGTTAAATATTGACAATGGAACAACCTGTCCAGAAGTAGATAAATTTGCCAAATTATATTGTAAGGTTAGCTAGAGGAAGCCAAACTTATTGCTCTATGTTTTATTCATGCAATTTGAATGTTTAAAAAATTAAGTATTGCTCATTCGGACGATAATCAATTGCGAAATTGTGATCCATGCCCCAAGAAATTTAAGAGGAATTTGAAAAATTTGGAAATTTGTCTCACATCAATGATAAAAACTCATTATGTTTTACATCTCCAAATTTTATGTTGACAAGCGTAAGATACAGTTAACGCCTGATTTTTAGTTCGTTTAAAATATGACAGCTTCTATTGCCGTATCAGACTTAAAGTGGGTAATCGAATATAATAACGGCTTCGATTTAAAATTATTGATTTTTTCATTTTGAGGACTGCATGAGCAGGAGCTCTTTCAAAAGTTTTAGAATTAAAACTTAAGATGTCACCACTTTGTCAGAATCCGCTATGCAGGCATACATAGACAGCAGCCAAATTCTGCAGGGGTCACAAAACCGTCATAATCAAAAAAAACAATCCAAAAATTCAATTCCAGAGGATTCATCTATTTTTGAGGCTTGAGGGGACTTCAGATTCTCAGGGTGTAAACACCCTTCCTCAACACCCCCACGCTTATGTGTGTAATGCTCTTCAATCTCACGATAAAAGAACATATGGTTTTGTGGATTAAGTGCTTAATACGAAGAATTTTTAGCGAGGGTAAGCTAGGCGTGAATTCGCAGTATTTCTGAATAATGAACTGAATGCAGTAACCCTAATTTTTAAGCTCACTACTGTTTTTGAAAATTCTTAAGAAAGTCAAGCAGGATTTCGATGCAGTTGTATGAGCTAAACACATTGACGTACGAATTTACATAATATAATAGAGAGGGTGCTGGACCATCAATAGGCAGCACTTAAATTCCGGGGATGTTCTGATGGAGCACGATTGCCTGAAAGTACCAATACCTCAATTCCGGAGGTCCTCTTTATTTGGAGGCGTTCAGGTTGTGAAGGTTCAAACCAAATAGACACCTCCCTTGCCCATGTGAGCTGCTGACTATACATTTGCACCGTCCCAATTCTATAGATCCTACAATTTTTAAAGGTCATAAGGGTGCTGAAAAAAATTATGGTTTTTGCAAAAACAGCATTTTTCGACATAAATTCTGGGGTTCCAGATTTTCTCCGCTCACGCAAGATGAAAATGCTAAATCTACTTTGAAAGAAGTGCGCTTTGATAAATAAATATTAAATGAATCTTAATCTCAGATCGAAATTTTTTTAGATATGGAAAATCAGAGAAGCGCAAGCTTTATTGTTCCATATTTCTTTGATACGAGATGTTGCAATAGTTACCCTTTGCAAGATTGCTTAGAGATCAACAATCTATTGTGCACCAGAAATTTCCAGCAAAAAGGGTAGTGATTAGTGAAGCGTTCCATTGCCAGACTCTTGGACAATAAATAAGCAGTAACAAACTTTTTACGTTACAAGTACAATAACATGTCAGCTTTCCAATCAGCTGCACACATACAAAGAATTGATAAAGTAATGGACGTTGCAAAGCATAAATAGAATTCTGCTTTTTACAAACGTTTTGCAAAATCTTCATTTTTGTGTATCATAAAAAGTTTCAGTTTTCTGATCAAGCATGGCCAGATTGTCAATTTATGGTCTGAATAATAATGATTAACTTTGAAGAATTTGTGTAAAATTACGCTACATATAAATGCTATATGCGATAAAGTCTGTCCTCGTGAGATGGCAAGCTTCTTTTTTATGCAATTTCGATTTTGATGATTTCAAGTTTGCCGTAATCATTCATTACTCATCTCTATTGATAATAAAGCAGTAAAAATAGAAGATTCTATCAATGAAAAATCTTTGCTCTAGAACAAATCCAAATCAAAAAATTACTCATATTAAATTCAAATTCTAAAAAAATTGCGTATTAGTACTTTCAGACGGTTTGCTTTACGATTTCATGCTATCCATGTTAGTTGCAAGCGTAAGTACTTAGACAGAGCCCTCATTAATTCATAGCAGTAAGGTGGGTAAAAATTCCAAAAAACAATCTCAAAAAGCAACCATCAAAAAATAAATTCAAGTGAGTCTACGAGGACTATTTTGAATTACGGGTAAGTCCAAAAACGTCCCATCCCATTTACGTCTCACATTCATGTGTGAATGGCACATGCTTAAAGCATCAGCGTTTCTTCATTTGCTTTCCTTGATTCGATTAATCATACACAATTTCTAGAAGATGATTAGGAGGCCGATTATTTTTCTATCAATTCTTCAGTGCTCATTGATTGTTCAATTACTCACATTGGCGCCTAAATGCGTGAGGGTTTTGGATGAAGTTTCGTGCGGATTCAACCAAACGCTGGCACAAGGGGTGATGGTTACTCTTCTCGACGAAGATGGTAATGCAATTAATGCTGCCCGACTCGACCGATATCTGAAAAGCATTGTTTCAGCTATTGTTTGATATTCCTCTAAAAGCATGCCGACTTCTGGAAGGACTTCAGTCAACAAGACATCCATCATTTTTTTTGCGTTCTTTTCAGTGAGTTTCTGTTCATACATAGAGATAATGAAGTGTCAGAAAATCAAAGTTTGCGTAATGTCTTCTGCTAACCTATCCTTGTCTGGTAGTAAAATCTACAAAGGGATCGTTAAGTCGCTCGTAGACAGATTAATTGCGTTCTTTCGAGAAGAAACATTTGTCCGCTAAAAAGTGCTCTGGAACTAACATTATTTCGACCTACCATCATCTTCTGATAGTTGTATCCTGTGCGACTGGACCTGGTGTAAGTTCTGAAACTTTTTATGTTCCAGAAATATGAGTTCCCGAACTTTTTTACGAGCAATCCTGTGTTATAGCATAGGCAGTCGCGGTTGTCAGCGAGATAAGACGAGGGGGTTAAAACGTGCACTCTGGCTAACAACATGTGGGCCCTGAGGGGCTTCCCTGTCTTATAACATAGGCGGGGATCAGGAGTGCGCCTGGGAATTTCGCACAATAGTTGTATCTGGGTAGAAGGGTAGTTCCGAAAACTTTCCGAAAAGTTCTCCATGGGGGTCGGAAATAGGCAATAGCTCCTAAACCTCCAGGATCTGAAAAGGTTCACAACCGCCAGAAAGGTCCACAAGCGCCACTAAGCGTCATAAATGCCACCGAGGTCCTTGAGCGCCACCAAGGTTGACAAGCGCCACCGGGGTTGATGTGCGTCACTATGGTTCACAAGCACCACTAAGGTATGCAAGCGCCACTGAAGTCCACAAGCGCAACTGAAATCTGCAAGTGCCACTCAGATCCACAAACGCCATTGAGGTCCAGAGGTCCACAAGCGCCAGGAAGGCGCCCATTACACTCTCTTGGGAAAAAATCCAAAATCTGAAATGCAAGACTTACTGTACTCTGTGGTATTTTTGGAATTAGATCATAATGATAATTATTAGCAGCGTGTAAATAAATTACCTTATCAGCCGTAGGTCCTTGAAATAACAAAATATTATTATAATATACTTTTTATTTGGTAGTCAGGTACAAGAACCTTTTGTATGTTTTGAACAGCCTCAGGACCATATTTTTCTTCATTGATATAAGTATTAGCCTAATGCATTAGATCTTGTGCTGTGCCCTGTCACAATTTGTAAGAATTCAATGCAGCGACTACATTCATAGCTAGCTTGGCAAGGCATAGTGTATTTTCTGGCAATTGGAGGATGGTTTGACTGAGATAATTTATGCAAATATGTGGCATAATTTAGCGGAAGATCAAAATATGATACAAATTTATGATTTCAAAAATATTGTGCTGGTAAAAATGCTTGTGCCTCGAGCAAGATATATAGGTATACATGCTCTTATTCAATCTTATTAAAAACACTTAGTTTGAAAGGTAAATTTGAATAGGTACATGGACTAGCTGAATTTTAAATATGACGAAAATAAGAACTTTTGCCGTATAATAATTAACACTGCATACATACCTGGGCGTAGGGGAAGTTTGGGGCATGCAGCCCCAGAAAACAAAATAGCGCCCCCAGAATTTATTTTTGAAATTTGTTTTTTTCATTCGCAATTCTTTTGATGTCGACTGGTTGAGAAACATTGAGAAATGGTGTTTTTTTCGCCATACCACCATTTTTAAGGCTCTTTTTTTACCTTTGAAAATATCTTGCAACCCCCTAGAACTTTAGTGACGCCTACATACGACTGATACATTCGAAGCTTGAAGCTAACGAGTCATTCGATATGTTGAGATTTCTAGAAAGTCAGCTTAAAAATATAAATTATACTGTTGCAAGAACTGACCACAACTGCCCACCACTCTCCTCATATGCTAGGCGGAATGCATAATTTTTATGTATATTGTGACATATTTGAGCCTCAGATCGTTGGAAATGTTGTTGCGCCTCTTCTGCAGGTTGTAAAAATTGAAGGAAAATACATGAATATCGTAAACCATGCATTTAGTAGCCTAAACTATACACCCGTGTTCCAAGAATTATTTAAGGCAATTGAACTGAATATCAAAATGGATACGGATCAAGATCAACCCGTACTTTTTTGAATTTGACAAGACTATCATAAAATTATATTTCAGACGCCAGTAGACTATAAATAGAACCAGCAAGTACACAATACAAAAACGACTTTCTTGCTAGTGTTTTTACATTTTACGCAAGGGGTTGATCCATGCTGTGATCATTATGTAAATGAGTCTACCGTAGTGTGCCATAATTTAACGGACAATACTAAGCTTCCAAGATCAGATCAAAAATGATTTTGAGAGAAAGCTGTGGTTTTAGAGTTTCTGATTAGAGAAATTTAAGAAAACGCTTACCAATACTCGAGTCTATGAAATTTGGGCCTGTATGTAAATAAAACCTGCTTGAAAATTGATAAAAATTTTTGTGGAATTAACGTTGGAGGAAAGTGCCTAGATAGTACACACAAATGCGTGCATAAAGAAGAACTCAGTGCAATTTCTGATGAAATTCTAAGCTTTATTGCCTTTGTGGTCACTTAACCGTTCTCTGCATCATTCGGTTTCTAAAAAACGAAATTTAACAGCATTTTTATATACAAAAAAGCAATCATAAATCTACTACTGCAGTCAGCACAGTAACATAGTGCAATGCCCGAATAAAAGTATATTATGAGAATATTTTGTAATTTGAGGGACCCAAGGCTGGATTTTGTTTCCAGTGTTGCATGATTTATTTCGCACTCAAAATGCTAAAATCTGAAGAGAGATAAAGAGATATTGAGAGATAGAGATATAAAGACATATACATAGATACATTTGAGATAATAAATGTATAATAAATAAATACAGTTGAGACATAGTTCAATAAAAAGAGCATTTATTTTCTAACTATTTGCCGAAAGAGCTTTTAACTTTCTTGCAACGGTAAAGGCTTAAAAATCATATTATATAGAAAACACACTTCTTCAATACAGTAAAAAAATAGTAGCTGTATTGAAATTTTTGTTCTACTTATTCAAGTCCAATAAATGAGTGAAAGCGCTTTTTCTGTCCTTATCTTAATGTCCTTGAACATTAAATAACATAAGGTAGTTAAGCTAATACAGCCTGCGGTAATCTTTTCCAATATGACTTCCCTATGTTAATAATTCAAAATGCTATGCCCGTAAGAGCAAGAAACATCTATTAAAAAGCAAAGTAAGCGCGATTTACCCTGCCTGAAGACGCAACTATTTTGCCACTTTTGAGTCTTTTATGTATAATACACAGTGAATGGAAGCATATGCCAAATTCGGCAACTTTTACAACATGGTGCATCACAGACTTATAAAATTTCAAATTATTTCCGCAAAATAGTTGCGTACCAAAAATTTCTTATTAGACACAATTTATTTTATCAAAATCGGTTCAGTAGATCTTTAGACCTGAGCAAAAACCTGTTTTCTGTGAATGAGGTTTTTTAGTTCCCACTTGACAACAGTAGTGGAAATGACGTGGCTGATAAGGTCAGTGATTTACACGCTGCTAATAATCATCATTATGATCCAATTACAAAAAATGCACTAACTGAGGTCTTGCATTTCAGTTTTTGGTTCATTTTCCCCAAGGTAGTTTAAAGGGCGCCTTGGTGGCGCTTGTGGACCGAAATGGCTCTTGTGAACCTCTGTGGCGCTCATCAACAACAGTGGCGGTTGTGAACCTTAGTGGCGTTTATGGACCTCGATGGCGATTGTAAACCTTAGTGGTGCTTGTGGATCTTGGTGGCGGTTGTTAACCCTCTTCAGACCCGCTCCTTGGGTGCTATTGTCTATATTCGGCCCGCAGGGAAAACGTTACTGAAAGTTCTGGAACTACCAGTCTGTCAGGGACAACTATTGTTCAAAATGGACGGTCTCAGAGCGCACTTCTGACCCCTGCTAATGTTATAACACAGGGAACTTG
>JAVLUZ010000145.1:1922813-1971193 GCA_036768485.1 Mermis nigrescens
ATTTTAAAAGTGCAAATTACCTAAATTAGACAAGTCGGTAATCATTGAAAAGCGCTTTTCAAGATTTACGATATTGAATAATGTTCAACCGGTAAAATGCATAGTTCACTAAGGGCACTTAAATTGGAAAAAGATCAAGTCAGCATTAAGGACGAACTATCAAAAGATAGGTAAAACAAAAATATGTAAAATTTTAAGCACAGAAACATCTATTTCGCTACTTTTCAAAATAGAAAACAAAATCTGAATGCTGGTGGGGACCGTGCAAAGTTAAGGCGGGTTTTAGGAGCATAGCATATTTTAGACATAATCTAACACAACTTTTTTGGCAAAATAGTTTTACTAATAAATTACCTACCCGAAAAAGTCAATTTTTTTCTAAATCCGTCGGGTGGCTGTTGAGGTTATTGTTGAGTTAGTCTTAAGAATGGCCATTTCTGGGAAGCGACCAATAATGGACAAAAGTGTATACCTATACTTGCATTTTCCTGCATATGTACTATATGTGCTACATATCGTCCAATTTGTTACTATTCTTCTGAAAGCTACACGAATTTTAATCATTTATTGTACAGGGTGTTTAAAAAGAACGAAACCCAATCCGCTCTCGTAACCACACATGGGCGTGGGGGGTTTGGGGGTGTGCACCCCTCAGAAGTTGAAAAACTCCCCAGAATTCAAATTTTGGAAATTTTTTGTTGCTTTTTATGCGATTTTTGGATGCCATTGGATAGTGCTCGATGAGAAACGTCGAAAAATGGTGTTTTCGCTATACGACCACTTAAAATACCATTTTTTAACCTTTGAAAATTTTCTAACCCCTCTACAGAATATCGGTGCTACCCACCTATGCTCGTAACTTTCTAACGGCTCACTCAATTTCAATGCAAATTGCTTTAAACAATAGACAAAAACCTTTGTAAGAAACTCGCAGAGTTTTAAATCGGTAGCTTGCTGCGTTCTTGTAACAACACGCGATTGTGTAAAAGTTGTTTTTTTCATTAAATACAATGCGTGTTAAGAAATAAATCACGTGTTTGCAATGTTATAGCTTTTAATCGAGTAAACATTTTAGAATACGGTCTGCTCTAGTAAGCATGTTTAACTACCTATTAGCCTGTAGATTTTCGTGCCATTTCGTCTAGTTGGTTTCAGAATTATTGAGCTTTCGCCAAAGGTCATTCCTTAGGTCATTCACAAGCGCAAACAACTCGCTTTAAAAGAGGTATAGTTATTCTGTCACTGATGGCTGAATGGCCGAGGGAGTGACCTTTGGCGAAGCCACAATAGCTCTCGAACTAACCAACAAAATAATACGAAAATTTTGATGCAATCAGCTATATGAATGACCTTTTGATTAAAGCAAGTTGTATTCTAAAATGTTCACTCGATCCGAAGCTACAACGTCGCAAACACGGGATTCATTTCTTGCGACACATTGTATTAAATTAAAAAAACGACTTTTACCCAAATGTGCGTTGTACAAGAACTAATGGAGCTGCGAATACGAAACTTCCCAACATCCTTATGTAAAGCACATCGCATTCCAATTGAGCGAGTGGTTTAGAAGTTCCAAGCTCTGATATGGGTTTCCTTTTTTAAACATCCTGTATTTATTTTTTCCTTCAGTATCAACGAATCAAACGTCAAAAGCGTAAATGTGCCGAATTCGTCAGTTTATTCTAAAACGCCGTAGGGGGATAAGTCCCTCCTATTCTCCCTACAGCCCACGTGACTGAAAAATTACAAAAATCAAATTTATGGAATTAGAAGCAATTCCTCTATTGCACAATTGCTCGCAGATTGAATCTAGAAAAGATGTCCATCTTATATTACCAGGCATGTAGCTGTGGGGGGACTGGGGGGTCCGGGACCCTTAAATTCAGAAAAACCGGAAAAATAGGAATTTTTACCCATTAGGGTTTGTGCTGTTTTGGCTTAGACCCCCAAAATTGGTGTTGGACCCACCTAAAATAGGAGGGCCAGCTACGTGCCTGTGTATTACACGTAAAAAAGGAATTACAAAGCGAGGAAGATAGCTTTCGAGGCATTTTGACAGGTCTGGAACACAGTTTCTAAATTTGGTTTTGAAATGCTACTTGCATGCCTAGATTACGTAACTAATAATGCGTCAATTACTGATAAATATGACTAAAAGCACTGGTATTAGTATGAAATAAATGAAAACTTTATCATCAAAAGTTGACAGAATATTCGATATCCCTTGAAATATGAGGAGGGAAAGAATACCGAAAGAGAAAAAGTTTCTTTTTCTATAAACTGTATTGATTTATAACGGTAGTTTCAGACATGCTTAACACTTTTAAGTTGTTAGGATTTGCTCTAAAGAAAAACATGATAAAAACCTTACGGACGGTATTTTCCATTAACGAAAAATATATCAAGATAAAAATGAAATAAATAAATAATTTAATACCGAAATAGAATAAAATAAAAACTACTGAAAAAATTTAACACAAAATGAAAGATAATAAGATAAAGAAGATTAAGAAAGTGCAACCATTTCGCATTCAGAAAATGTTGCTTAAAAATTAACAGAATTGTACTAGTTAGAAATCTAAGCGATTTTTGCTGACTTGCTGGAGCAATTGCCCAGTCTATAAGTTGATGCTGATTTCTTATTAGTTTGCTCTCTCTACATATACATACTCGGTTTTATGAGCTAATTCTTTTTTTTGCAGCACGTCTCAAACGATGTGCCGTTTTTACCCTCTTGTTTAAATATTAGGCCAAACGTTATAATTCGGAACAAGCTGACTTGCAATTAGAAAATTTGCTGGAATGCTAATTTCGTTGGATACATTGAAAGCTCAACTGTTTATCGATTGAGCTTGCAAAAAATTAACGGAGTAAGGATGTTTGTCGAAATTATTTTATCACAAAACGAACAAGGACTGATTTGTAAGCAAAAATGCAGTTTGATTGACTATTGTTTTGAAAGTGTATTTATTTATAATAATGTTCTAACGGAAAAACTTATTACATTGGATTGGAATTGCTGGGAGATCAAAGTTCGTTTACAGGGTAAGCAAACTTTAACTTTGCTAAATTGCTAATTTCTAATTTTGCTAATTTCTGCTGAATCTGAAGCGCGTGAAACAACATGAATAAACAAATTAATTTGAACAAGGCATCATTTTTAGCATCACTGAGTAAATGAGAAGATCTACTCTTGCAGACTAAAACAAAATTTTGTATTAAAAGCATTCATATTCTAGCAAAGGATCAACGACATGGACACAAGTCTGTATCTGTGGGTGAGAAAAATTAAATTGCTTTGATAAAATGCCACTTAATAAATTTTCTAATCATAAACCGATTGAATAGGATCACTACTAGCAAAGAAAAATGCTCCGATGGAACAAAAAAGGGGAATATACTTGGGATTGTGAATTATCGAGGATGTAAAAGGAGGGGACTAGGAAAAATCTCCCTATGTTATATGCCAAAAATCGCAAAATATGTTAAAAATCAGACTTTCTCTAAACAATGTAAAAAAATCGAAGTATATTCTGCGGTCTCTGAAAAAACGTATTATTTTAAAATAATTTTCTCTGATTGACATAATATCTTAAAAGCACATTACGTAATGCAACTTTTTGCAGACTTCATTCAACTTTGAGTTGCTTAATAATGTGACTGAAAGTGAAATGCTGTTAACAGATCATAATTAAGTAGTTCGTATATCATTATTACTAAGCATGTCACTTAGCAGATACAGCCATTCTAAGTGTCAAAGTGCAAGCAATATTCAAATTACCAAAAAATTGATTGAAAAAAGCAGCGAATTAGCAATGCAGTAGCTAAGCGAATTGAATGAAATGGTACATATCGATGCATTCAAGACAATCGATGATATTGTTGGTTCAAAGCAGTAGGAAACACGGAAGCTGACGTGCAACAGACCTTATGTTGATATTCTTTTACACATGTCTACAACAATTGTTTACTAAACTTTTATATTTTTCAAAGGCCGCAGAATATACTTCGATTTTTTACATTGTTTAGAGAAAGTCTGATTTTTAACATATTTTGCGATTTTTGGCATATATCATAGGGAGATTTTTCCTAGTCCCCTCCTTTTATATCCTCGATAATTCACAATCCCAAGTATATTCCCCTTTTTTGTTCCATCGGAGCATTTTTCTTTGCTAGTACCCTACTTTTAATTAGCAAGATTTGGAAATACAATACTAGATTTCCTTTACTATGCGGTTCTTCTAATAATTGAATGGTTTAAACTTTACAAAGCTACTAGTTGTAGAAGAAACAAACATTCTGATTTGTAATTCTTATGTTACGTAGAACACCCTGTAAAGAAACATGCTTCCAAAACTTTCTAGAGCTAAACCTAATTTACATTTTAAACTATACACAAGAGTGTAAAGAATTTTAGTGGGATTAATAATTTCGATATTGCTCTGATATAACGATCAGCATTTATTGAGGAATGAAACCTGTATAATGTTCTAAGAACAAATTAACATTAGGTGTTAATCACTTTACACTACTCTTCATGCGCCCCTAGCAGACGTATCACATCTATTTCCATATATTTTACGACTTTAGGGAAAAAATAAGTTACTGCGAGGCTCTAGAATGAAGCTTATTATATAGTGTAAACTTTGCACTAGCAACGAGTGTAAAGAAGATTTTAGTCGGATTTGTAAATTCGATATTACTCGGATATTACGATCAACATTCATGAAAAAATTACGTCTCCATAACGGTTTAATGACAAACAGACAAAGATATATATATATATATATATATATATATATATATATATATATATATATATATATATATATCCATTTTCATTTTTCTTTGCTAGTACACTGCTTTTAATTAGCGTGATTTCAGTACATCAGTCAGTAAACACAATCAGTAACATGCCACAATAATGACAACAGTCCAAGAACGCGGAAAACAATATTGTTCTTAACATCAGCATTATCCTTTTTAAACAAGACAACCTTATTGACACCATCCATTTTCAAATTAAAACTGCATTAAGTTATTTCTTCTTAATGTGCAGTTCACTTATAATCAAGCACAAAAATTTAACCAACGAATTCACATTGCAAATCCTCACTCAATCAATACACAAGCACAATGTGTTGTGACTTTTGAAATTGAAAACACCCAATTTTCAATTTTCAAATTGAAAATTGAATCAATTTTCAAATTGAAAACTGGGTCAATTTTCAAATTGAAAATTGGGTGTTTGAATTTGCGATGAAGAAAATAATCAAAAGATAGTCACTTGGTTTATTTAAGCCGAGTAATAAAATAACGACCGTCCACCAATTCCAAACTGAACGCAACTAGTCTGATCACTATGAAAAAGTTTTGAAAAATGAGCTTGCTAAGCGAGAGTTGTAAACCAAGAGAAACTTAAAGTTAAAACCTACCATTAAATTATGAGAGAATTATAAAAGATTTTAAACTTCAAGAAAATGGAAAAGGCGGGATGTTGGTAAATTAGAAGGCAAAGATTTTCGGCAAAAATTCAAAAACTTCACGCAAATATTAAATGTAAGGAACACTAACGCTTTGATTTGGTAGTAAAATAAATTTGTAGTATAGACTACATATTAACAACAAATGAATAGTGCAAACTTTACACAACTACTAGGTGTAGAGAATACTAACAGTTTACGGCTTATTAATGTACATGATTACAATAAAGCTGTATATCTTTGTCGACTTCTGTGCACAGTAGTGTGATTGCTGGTTCATTTTAAACCACTTTTGCAGGCAATTTACATCAATTAAACGATAGCTCTCCATGTGCAAGATTTTGTGAAACATATTATAAACACGGCTAAGAAAGATTTAACTTTAATGCAACCCATTTAAGACAAAATTACATCTCTTCAATGATCTAAGGACACTTGAACATAATTTTTAAATCACTTTAGATTACTTTTGAGGGTAAACAAACTCACTTAATTGATGTCTCACATATGAATCCTTGAAAATTTCTTGACTTCAGTTACAAAGTCTCTGCAAGTCTATCGAATTAGGGTTAACACGTAATGTAAACTTTACACAAACACATAGCGTAAAGAATATTTTAGTCGGATTCGTAATTTTGATATTGCTCCGATATTTCTTTCAACATTTATGGAAAAATGAGTCTCCATAATGTTTTAAAGACAATAAACATTAGGTTTAAACCACTTTGCAATACTGCTGAGTGTAAGCAAGCGCGCCCAATTGACGTATATATTTCATTCCCTGTAAATTTTTATATCTCAGGAAAAAATTTCGATTTTTGCAATGCTCTAGAACAAAGGCTAACATGCAGTGTAAAAAATTACTCGGATATTATGATCAACATTCATGAAAAAATTATGTCTCTACAATGGTCTGAGGACATATAAACAATGAATGTAAACTACTTTACATCACTGTTGGATGTAAACAAACGCGCCTACGTGACGTCTCACATTTGATGCTTTGAAAACTTCTAGGCTCCAAGAAAAAATTAGGTTTCAGGAATGCTCAAAAACGAAGATAAATATATATGTAGTGTAAACTTCATGTAAACACCTAGTGTAAAGAAGATTTTAGTCAGATTCGTAATTTTGATATTGTTCCGATATTACGATTAATATTTATGAAAAAATTAAGTCTACATAATGTTCTATGGGCAAACTAACAATTGGTGTAAACTACTTTACAACACCGTAGAGTGTAAACATATGCGCCAGACTGGCATATCAAATTTGATTCCTGGTCCATTTCTAGACTTGATAAACGTGTCCCTGACTCGTAACCGGAGAAGCAGGCAGAAAAAACAAGACAGAAACGCATTTAAAACTCCAAATTTTTGACTTTACACTCGCTAAATATTAATGTATAGACAATTTGCTTTGACATGCACCCGATATAAAGCACTTTATTTTTATTCTATTAGACTTATCCCGACTTCTGGACGGAGAAAGTGGCGAACAAAAAACGCAACAAAAACGTATTTTCCACCATTTAGAACACTGTAAACTTTAAAATTCCGTACCGAACTCCCCATTGAGTTTAAAGAAATTCGGTTTGGTACAATTTGTAGCTTTTAAATCGTAGTACATTCCTGTGTGCCAAAATTCTGTTGCAAAAATTATTTGGCATGATTTATCAATCAAACTTCGGAAAAAACGTGTTTTTTAGCCCATTTTTTACCTCTGATTTCGAACTTTATACCCCCATAAATAACTCAATATTGCGTTTTTTTAAATGCGGTTTGCTGCGATGTTTAGCCCCTGTGAGGCACTTTATTAATGCTGTCTTCGATTTGCACTGACTCATAAGCGGAAAAATTTGGCAGAGAAATCTTAGTTAAAATCCATTTTTTTACACCATCCACTAGAGTGTAAACTTTAAACCCCAGGATCTAACTCACCATAGAGCATAGAAGACTTTGCTTATATGCAGAATGTAGCCCTTGATCCGCTCCACGTTTCTGTCAGAAAACATTTTAAAAACCTCATAACCGGAGTTAGTATCGGACATAGGAAGGTTGAAAACTCGACCAAAAAGTGCTTTTTCACCCCCAGATTTTCGCACTCTTTACACTGCCGTTCGATAAATAATGCGAATTTCAAAAAACAAAAAAAGTGTCATCTGTAGAATTCATCCCTCTATTATCCTATTCTGTTCAATCCTTCGAGTCATCAATACTCAGTTGTCCACATGCCGCAGTAAAAAGGTCCCAAAATTTGTCCTATGTTATAACGTTACACAAAAATTTTACACCTTCTTTACACAGTCAATTTTGAGTTTCAAGAAAAACAAAAAAACACGGGCAGCGAATTTTTTTATTATCTTTCTTTTAAAAAAAACCGCACCTTCCAGAAGTGTCCCGTTATAGCTGTAGGGGGGTGCCCAGGTGTTGGGGGTACCCAAGTATATTATAGGTACGCGCTAACGCGCTACCTATGATATATATATATATATATATATATATATATATATATATATATATATATATATATATATATATATATATATATATATATGTAAACCACTTTACATCACTGTTGAGTGTAAACAAACGCGCCCAGCTGACGTCCCTTATATGATTCCATGTAAATTTTCAGATTTCGGCAAAAAATTCAGGTTTTTGCAAAGCTCCAGACCGAAGATTAATTAGCAGTGTAAACTTTACACAACCGCCTAATGCAAAGAGGATTTTATTCCGATTTGTAAATCTGATATTACTCGGATATTATTATCAACATTTATGAAAAAATTGCATGTCCACAATGGTCTGAGGACAAATAAACAATGAGTGTAAACTACTTTACTTTACTGTTGGATGTAAACAAACGCTCCTACGTGACATCTGACATTTGATTCTTTGAAAATTCCTAGACTCCAGGAAAAAATTAGGTTTCTGGAATGCTCAAAAACGAAGATAAATACATATGTAGTGTCAACTTCATGTAAACACCTAGTGTAAAGAAGATTTTGGTCCGATTCGTAATTTTGATATTGTTTCGATATTACGATTATTATTTATGAAAAAAATAAAGTCTATATAATGTTCTATGGGCAAACTAACAATAGGTGTAAACCACTTTACAACACTGTAGAGTGTAAACATATGCGTTAGACTGGCATATCAAATTTGGTTCCTGGTCCATTTCTAGACTTGATAATCGTGTCCCTGACTCATAACCGGAGAAGCAGGCAGAAAACACAAGACAGAAACGCATTTTAAACACCAAATTTTTGACTTTACACTCGCTAAATATTAATGTATAGACAATTTGCTTTGACATGCACTCGATGTAAAGCACTTTATTTTTATTCTATTGGACTTATCCCGACTTCTGGACGGAGAAAGTGGCGAACAAAAAACGCAATAAAAACGTATTTTCCATCATTTAGAACACTGTAAACTTTAAAATTCCGTACCGTACTCCCCCATTGAGTTTAAAGAAATTCGGTTTGGTACAATTTGTAGCTTTTAAATCGTATTACATTCCTGTGTGCCAAAATTCTCTTGCAAAAATTATTTTGTATGATTTATTAATCAAAAATTCGGAAAAAACGTGTTTTTTCGCCCATTTTGTACCTCTGATTTCAAACTTTACACCCCCAAAAATAACTCAATATTGCGTTTTTTTAATGAGGTCTGCTGCGATGTGTAGCCCCTGAAAGGCACTTTATTACTGCTGTATTCAATTTACCCTAACTCAAAAGCAGAAAAATTTGGCAGAGAAATCTTAGTTAAAGTCCGTTTTTTACATTATCCACTAGAGTGTAAACTCTAAACCCCAGGATCTAACTCACCATAGAGCGTAGTATACTTTGCTTATATGCAGAATGTAGCCCTTGATCCGCTCTTACATTTATGCCAGAAAACATTTTAAAAAACTCATAATCGGAGTTAGTATCAGACACAAGCAGGTTGAAAACTCGACCAAAATGTGCTCTTTCACCCTCAGATTTTCGCACTCTTTACACTCCCATTCGAGAACTAATGCGAATTTCAACAAACACAAAAAAAAGTCATTTTGGAGCATCCCTAGTCTACAAATCTGTGCCATTAATTTATTTGTGGAGTCAATACTGAGTTGTCCACATGCCGTCTAAAAAACCTCCCAAAATTCATCCTATGTTATAACGTTACACAAAAACTTTACACCTTCTTTACTCAGCCAATTTTGAGTTTCAAGAAAAACAAAAAAACACGGGCAGCGAATTTTTTTATTATCTATCTTTAAAAAAAACCGCACCTTCTAGATATGTCCTGTTATAGCTGTAGGGGTGCACAGGTGTTAGGGGTACCCAAGTATATTATAGGTACGCGCTAACGTGCTACTCATGATTACTTAAAAAGACACGATTTTCATTAGGTAACAATACAGAAGAAATACAAACAACCACCACGACCACCGCACAACCATAAACAATAAGAGCAAGGAATTTCGTATAGGTGGTCTTTATATAATTTATAAGCAACGACTCGCCAACATAGGTGGGCAGCACCAAAATTCTGCGGGGTGAAAAATTTCTGGGGGTGAAAAAATTTCTGGGGGAGGGGGTTAAAAAATTTTCAAAGGTCAAAAAATGGTCTTAAAAGTGGTTGTATAGCGAAAAAAACACCATTTTCTGACGTGTCTCATCGAGCACTATCCAATGGCATCAAAAAATTGATAAGAAAGCAGAAAAAATTTCGAAAATTGAATTCTGGGGGCATTTTGATTTCTGGGGTATTTTGATTTCTGGGGGGGGTATTTCAACTTCTGAGGGTGCATACACCCCAAACCCCCCACGCTTATGTGTGCTCGCCAACTCCTATTTTAAAAAATATTTGTCCAAATGGAATAAATATTACAGTTTATGCAAGAGATTGCGCATTCTGAATTGCTCTGAAAGATAAGAGAAGTAATTTAGTATGATAAACAAAAATGTATATTAGTATAGGTTAAATCTTTGGATCGCCTTAATCACACGGTGTGTGATCTGAATCCCCTTTATCACCCCGCAGAGAATCTGGCGGACCAAAAAATCAATAGACCACAATGATAACAATTTTGGAGCTGTATTCGAACCCATCGAACCCCAGAGTGTGGCTGCTTCTATGTGCCTAAGGCCTTGACTCTCGTATTATCGTGTTCTTCATTGTCAGGTATTACCGTACTGCATAGCAAACATTGCTATTTATGTGCACGATTTTTATGCTCTTTGAGAAATGCTTGATGTTTTCCTCTGAATTAATCTTGAGGAAAGTTATGACTAAAGGACTGTAACTATATATAGGTATAGGCACATAAAGTGATAATAATAGAGCGTGCAATAAATGCAAAAAATAGATTTTGATTAAGATAAACCCAATCCGAAGGCCCTAGTAGGCAATCCGAAAAATAACAGATCGCAAAATTGTACCGTTAAATTACTAGAAAGCTGTTTTCTCATTTAAATGTTTGTGTCATATTCTCAACAGTTTTTTGAACATGGTTCTCATGTACATGTACAAAGATAGTCCTAAGAGTATTTGTGCATTTTGTACATGTAAATTTTCGGGATTCTAATATAATACAGTAGCGCTTTCAGTGTCGTAAAAAGGTTTTTTCCGATCTTTGTTTTAGTGTATTATGACCAATCTGGGTTTCTGACGACAAAAACGGCACGAAGGACGAAAAATTTTACATTTTTCCTTTCTGAATACAAATTTTTTATTATAAAGATATACTCGTAGTGTTGTAAAAGATAAAAAATTTTGCAAGATAAAAGAGAAGAAAGTTAAAATTTTAAAATCTAGAAGATAAAGATGACAATACAAAATTAAGAAAGATGAAGATAATTTGCAAGATAAAGGCAATTATTGAAGCGCAATAAACGAGAGTGGGTGATGCAAAGCAGCCAACTGAATGCCCTAACTTTTACACCTTAGGTCAAAGAGGTGATAGGCATTAAGCACACATAAATGTAGGTTTGGGGGTTTACCCGCGGTATCTGACTGACATATGAGAATACATCAGACCACTAGAATGGGGTTGTCTTGTCTGCTCGTTTTTTTGCTGCAATATTCGCCACTTTTACTCAACACAGCCAGTAAGATTATATTAATATATTTTAATATTATTATTAAATTATTTCATTAACTTATTCGATCAAGTATCCACTAATTAGTTAAAAAATCGTCAAAAATGGTCTTAATTTGCTGCAGTCTATATTCTATGAATACAACTGTTTTATGCACAATCTACATACCTACTTTTGACGTCAATTGGCCTAAAAAGACTAATTTTTTACCCCCAGACTGACTAGCAACACCGAAAGATCGGCCAAGCTGTGCGCACCTATGATACTACTACTAGTGGCTGACAGCAAGTCACTTCTTTCTTTTCAAAAGGGTGCGGGTAAAATCTGGAAATGGAAACGGAAACGGAAACAATAGGTAAAAAGCCGGAAATGGAAATGATGGGTAAAATACGGAAACGGAAACTATATTATTGTGTACACAGTGCCGTTGGCGGTATCTCCACCCTGGGGTTAGTCCGAAGAGCAGGAAATAGGATTCCAAGTAGGGTTCCTCAGGGTGTACACCCCAACCCCGTTTCCAGCTAAATTTTACCCACTGAAGGGGAGTTCGGGGCTTAGAAACGGGGTACTCCATAATTTATGCGTGAAGCGGATCCCGCTTTCGTTGGGGTTCTCCGTCAGGGGGAGTGGTCTGAAGTGCCGGAACCGGGGTTCCACATAGTAGAGCCCAACACCCTCAACCCCGTTTCCGGCAAATTTTTACTCATGGAAGGGGGTTTAAGGGCATGGAAACGGGATACCACATAATTCAAATGTGAAGCTGAACCCGGTTTCATTGGGGGTTTCTCTGCCCTGGAAGTAGTCCAAAGTGACGGAATCGTGATTCCCAAGTAGGACCTCATTAATGTGAACACCCCAAGCCCGTTTCCGGCAAAAGTTCTCCCACCGAAGGGGATTTATGGGCTCGGAAACGGGGTACCCCATTATTCATATAGGAAGCTGACCCCGGTTCTATCGGGGGTTCTCCGCCCTAATGGTGGTTCAAAGTGTTGGAACCGGGTTCAGCTACACATATAAAACAATGGGTACCCCATTTCCGAGTTCCTAAACCCCTTTCATGGGTGAAATTTTGCCAACAATGGGGTTGCGGGTGTTGACCCTTATGGGCCCCACTTGCGGAACCCCAGTTTCGGCACTTTGGACTGCCCGCCCCATTGCACAGAAACCCTAGATAGAACCGGCGTCAGCTACTTATTTAAATAATGGGGTATCCATTTTCCGAGCCTCTAAACCCCCCTTCAGTAGGAGAAAATTTGCCAGAAACGGGGATGGGGTGTTCATCCTGATGGGCCCTACTTGCGGAACCCCAGTTCCCGCATTTGAATCACCCCCAGGGCGGAAAAACCCAAACGGATTTGGGTTCAGCTTCACATTTGAATTATGTGATACCTTATTTCCGAAACTTTTAACCCCCTTCCATGGGTAAAAGTTTGCCAGAAACGGGGTTAGGGGTATTGACCCTGATGGGCCCTACTTTCGGAACCCTGGTTCTGGTACTCTGGACTGCCCCCAGAGCGGAGAAACGCCTAACTGAGCCGGCGTAAGTTTCATATATGAATAATGGGGTAGCCCGCTTCCGGAGCCCCTAACCCCTCTTCCATAGGTAAAATTTTGCCAGAAACAGGGTTGAGGGCGTTGATCCTGATGGGCCCAACTTGCGAAACCATGGTTCTGGCACTTTGACTACCTCCAGGGCGGAGAATTCCCCGACGGAACTGGGGTCAGATTCTCATATGAATAATGGGGTAACCCGTTTCTGAGCCCCAAATCTCCCTTTAATGGGAGAAATCTAGCCGGAAACGTGGTTTGGTGTATTCACCCTGATGGGCCCTACTTGAGGAGCCAGGGGCCGGTTTTACTAAACAAACTTAAGTAATTTTTTGACTTAAGTCGGACTTAAATTTCGAGTTCGAACTCAACAGTTTTACTAAAAAAATAACTTAAGCTCGAACTTAGTTCGGACTTTAAAAAATGACTCAGTTCAAACTGAGCAAGATCCGGTTCTACTAAAGTTAAGTCAAACTTTAATTCTGACTTAAATGCGACAAATTTAAGTAATAGTTTAGCATGGGGGGTACCAGTCTTAAATTTTTTCTTCACATGGCTGGACGGTTGCTTTTATGAATGGATGAAGAACGTGCGATATCGTTTTGATCAGCAAAGCCTTTTTTCTTGTTGGTATGGGGATCATTTGAACAAGAAAGAAGCGGAGCTTTGTTGTCAGTTCAACAAATATTGATCGCTCTCCGCTTCTATGCAACTGGATCATTTCAAATCGTCTGTGGAGATTACATTCTTGTATCAAAGCCAACCGCGAATGCTATACTTGAGATAAAGTCAAAAAACTTGAAAAAATGTTAATTCGAAACTTGTTTTGAAAGTCAGTAGTTATAGGAACAAATTCGACAAGTCGCAGAAGCACCTATGAGGATAATTGACTGTTTCTGTTCCTTTTTAGGATAATAGAAGCACCATAAGCTTGCAGAGACCAACAGTGTATCCCTATTTTTAAAGTTCGTTCTTTGAAGCCAAGAATTAGCTTTTTAAAATAATTTTTGTAGATCAGAAAAAACGAATTTTATTTAAATGTGTTTTAGCAATAAATAACTGAAGAAAATTAAAGGCTTGGCGGCAGGGAAATCCTAGGAAATCCTAATATTTTAGACGCTTCGCGCAGCCTCATTCTTATTTTAACGTATATATATATATATATATATATATATATATATATATATATATATATATATATATATATATATATATATATATATATATATATATATATATATATATATATATATATATATATATATATATATATATATATATATATATATATATATATATATATATATATATATATATATATATATATATATATATATATATATATATATATATATATATATATATATATAAAGCCAGTTGTATGTATTAGATAAAAAGCTATAATAACAGTAAAGTAACAGCAGCTTTATGTGACAATTGATTGCGAGCGATACTAAACAATTTTTAAACAAATGCGTATATTACAGGATATTTTAGAAAAACGTCAAAAATTTTACAATACTCCTAGAAAGCCTTCTGTTTCTTCTGGCGCATACATTTCAACAATGTTGAGACTTGCACAAATTTTTTCAAGACATTTTTTGTATAATCTGTAATATTTTTTTAGGGAAAAACAGCAATTTATCGTTTTGTTACACAAAAATTCAAAAAATTGTTGCTCTCTTTTAAATAAAATAGTGTCCAGTGCGCATAAAAAGAGGAATTGTGATTAATTGAGATGGTTATATCCTGTTTTGGGCAGCTTTCATGCGTTAAATGCATAAGACATCGACTGTCATCTTCCTTCTGCTTCTGTAATGCAGACTAATAATTGAAGATGACAATAATTAAAGTAGAATTGTTCATAGCTTCTTGAGCACATATACCATAAGTGCACAAAGTCAGTTAGGCTAGGGAAGGGGTAAATTACGAATTTTTATGGCCATGCAGGACAAAATTTGAAATTTTTGATACGTTAAAAAACGTATTTAGGTATTATCATACTAAAATTGCTAGAAAAATACACCGTTTATGCTAGAATTGCTCAGCACACTAAACTTTGTACCCTTCGGAGGGCATGTACAGGAATAAATTGATAAATTGTATACTCATTAAGTAAATTAATCTCATTGTTCATGTATGATATATGCATACATTTACTAAATTACCCAAACACAAATGCAAATGGATCAGAAATAACAAATTATGTTATAAGTTTACAATATTTTAGCTAATTCAGAGCGAAATTGTAGCCAAAAAATATTAAATGATGTATGCTCAGGAAAAAATTTTGGTGAAAAACGACATGCAAATACTTATGAATGAGGGGTAAATAAGTGACATAAGAACAACTTGACAGTATGCCGGGTGATTTGCTTCAGCGTTCTCGGAGCAGAAAGTTTAATGTGTGCGCAAAAAAATTAAAAATTTCTGAGAAACTGTTGAAACGTTGTATTTTCCCAAGCAAAACTTACACAAGCAAGCTAGGAAACCTGAAGAACCACTGTCTCCCATTTTCATAGTCAAATTTTTGATTTATATTGCTTTTGGTGGAACGCAATGAAGAAATATATGCTTTAATATAGTATATCAGGAAAGACCATTCACATGGGCTGTTTAAGACTATTTCAAAAATCAGTGAAAATATGTTATCCTGTTTCATTTATTTAAATTTTAGAGGACAAAAAACATGTATTGGTAGTATTGAGTATCCTGACATAATTATAATCGAAATATTACCTTATTTCTCACAATTGTTAACTAATCTAACAAACTCACGCAAAATTTACTCAGTTTTTCTTACACATCGTAGAATGGTCTGATCACACTTAAAAACTTCTAGTTTTTAGCACTTTGAACCGATTTTCTATGTAATTTCACTCAATAGAGAAAATTTCTATTAAGAAGTTCAGCTACTATGATGTTAGTAGAGGGCGCTATGCTTAAAAAAGTTTGGAAAAATGCAGTTTCTGCTAGATATTCCAATAGGTTTTCAGGTGTGAGTCAATATATTGCAGTCATTTTACATTTTCAAATAATTATTTACTGTAGACACGTTAAAGCATACATGAGGCACATGTATCTTAAGAATCTATTATCACCATGTAAAATACAAGGAAGTTGGAGCTCAAGATACGCTGCTGACATTTATTCAACTCAGGAAAAATGTGTTTCAGATGGATCAAAACACTTAAATAAATTAGTGACGTTTAGGGATTGGGCTTCATTTCGAGTTAATGATATGCTATAGGGCAATCATATTTTGAGCAAAAGATTGAATTGTTTTTGAATTTAGATGCATATACCTATTATGTAGTGCACATCATCTAATTTATTGATGAATTTATGAACTCAAACTTCATATGCATGCTTTCATTCTGTAAGTACTGTAGTGTAGCAAAAATTTAGCCGTGACGTAATATTTCAGACTGAAACTAAAGCGACGGAGCTTATTTTTTAAATTTAATTTTACTGTAATTTTAAAATCAGAAGATGCGTTTTTCAGGTGTACTAGTAGGTATGGGTACTTAGGAGTAGTAATGCATATCTGTGTATCTGGACAGCTACTACGCGATAGGCTTTTCTCGTGAAATTGAAGCAAAAAGAAGGAAAAATGGATTAAAATAAAAACTTTTTTCGAAAGTGCTTGAGATGGACCATGAACTTATGGAACTTGGTTTTAACGTTATTTTATCATTTATAATATTTTTTAGCGTACTTTAGGTCAGAAAAGTTCAGTAATTGGCCCTTACAGACCGACTGACCCCCATCTTTTTGTCCACATCCTCAAAAATTTAAAATATCCTGGAAATAAATTTTTAAAATTTCTGGTTGTTTCCACGATTTTTCTGGCAAAAAGCGAGATCAGAAACGTAAAAAGATAGTATTCTTTATTAATCATGCATCATTCTACACTTTTTCTTACTTTTAAATTTTGTTGCTTGTAATAGTATATGTACAAACACAGGGCCAATTTGAGTCGGGCGTGGAGGAGGCGACCGCCCCCCCCGCTATTGGCTCAAAATAGTGAGCAAAATTAAGGATTTTCGAGCGATTTTTATCGATTTTTGGGTTAGAACGGCTAATTTTTCCTCCCAAGTCATGGTTCCCGCCCCCATAGGAGTACCGCCCCCCCCCTTAGAAAATCCTAGATCCGCCACTAGTACAACATACGTACCAGTACTACTCCGAAGCAACAATCACGTATTTTTTTACCTAAATTTCATTAAAATCCAACGAGAGATTTCGACAGAATCTCTTCAGGTAGTAGTGACTTTCAAAAAATTTTGAGCTATTTAAGGAAAGTCTGAATATAGATTTATTTATTTAGGTCGCGAATTTATTAGAAAAGACTAGAAAATGGTAAGTATTAGTCTAGTGGAGAATTTCGAACTCTAGCTTCATGAACAGAGTCATAAAATTAAAATAGTGGACTGAGGCTAAGTTTGAAGATGCTAATAATAATAATTATGATTATTATAATTAGACTAATGATGATAATAATAATAATAATATTAATAATGATAATAATAATAATAATAATAATAATAATAAATATTAATAATAATAATAATAATGATAATTATTATTATAGTAACAACATTAATAATAATAATAATAATAATAATAATAATAATAATAATAATAATAATAATAATAATAATAATAATAATAATATTAAAAATAATAATAGTAATAATATTAATAATAATAATATTAATAATAATAATCATAATCATAATAATATACAATAATAGTAATAATATTAATAAGAGTAATAATAATAGCAATACTAATAAAAATATTTTAAAAATAATATTAATATTAATAATAATAATAATTATAATATTAATAATGATAATAATAATATTAATAATAATAATAATAATAATAATAATAATAATAATAATAATAATAATAATAATAATAATAATAATAATAATAATAATAATAATAATAATAATATTAGTAATAATAATAATAATAATAATAATAATAATAATAATAATAATAATAATAATAATAATAATAATAATAATAATAATAATAATAATAATAATAATAATAATAATAATAATAATAATAATAATAATAATAATAATAATAATAATAATAGCCTCAATGATGATAACAATAACAGTAATAATATTAAAAATAAATAATAATCGTATTAATAATATTAATATTATTAATAATAATATTAATAATAATAATGATGATAATAATTATAATATTAATAATAATAATATTAATATATATATATTATTAGTTATAATATTAATAATAAGAATATTAATCATAATAATAATATTAACAATAATAATACTAATAATAGTAATAATAGTAATAACTATAATAATAATAAAATTATTGATAATATTAACAACAATATTAGAATAATAATGATAGTAATACTAATAAAAATATTATTAATAATATTAATATTAATGGTAATATTAATAATAATAATAATAATAATGATAATAATAATATCAATAATAAAAATAATAATAATAATAATATTGATAATATTAATAATAATAATATTATTAATAATATTAATAATATTAATGATAATAATAATAAAAATAATAATAATAATAAAAATAATAATAATATTAATATTAATAATATTAATTATAATATTAATAATAAAAATATCAATCTTAATATTAACATTAAGAATAATAATACTAATAATAGTAATAATAATAATAACAATTATAATAATATTATTAATAATATTAACAATTATAATTATAATATTAATATATTAAATAATAATCATAATAATAATAATATTAAAAGTAATAATGCTAATAATAGTAATAATAATAATAACAATAATAATAATAATAATAATAATGATAATAATAATAATAATAATAATAATAATAATAATAATAATAATATAGCAGTTATAATGATAACAATTACAGTAATAATATTAATGATTAATAATAATAATGATAATAATAGTAATAATAATAATAATAATAATAATAATAATAATAATAATAATAATAATAATAATAATAATAATAATAATAATAATAATAATAATAATAATAATAATAATAATAATAATAATAATATTAATAATAATAATAATAATAATAATAATAATAATAATAATAATAATAATAATAATAATAATAACAATAATAATAATAATAATAATAATAATAATAATAATAATAATAATAATAATAATAATAATAATAATAATAATAATAATAATAATAATAATAATAATAATAATAATAATAATAATAATAATAATAATATATTTTTCAGGGCGGCGCAATGGAAGTTATACATTACGGCAAAGCAGAAGTCGGATATTTAATGCGACAATTTTTAAATTTTGTTTAATCAACGAACAAAATTTAAAAATTTAAAAATTGTTTCTTGACCGCACCCATAACAATCAAATTGCAACGTCAGAAAAGTCCTAATGGGCCATATGTGTGGTACTGTAAAAAAGCAGAAACACAAAAAATGAGTAGACTGATTTTGCAGATTTCAAAATCAAAAAACAATAACAGTGTATAAAAAATTAAACTATTGCAATTTCTTTTTGAAACTTTAACAACTTCTATAGTGAAATCGCCACAGATTTAATTAGAGAAATATGACTTTCCTATTTTGAGCTGAATTTTAATGTATTACACATGCTGCTTTGCTATCAAGGTGGGGCAGATAGTCAGACTATGCATTATGAGTTAAGCTGACAGTCAGACTTTACACCTTTTAAAAATCAATTTAATAGAGCGAAAATTAGTTTCTTGACCGCAACCATAAGAATCAAATTGCAACGTCAGAAAAGTCCTCATTGGCCATATGTGTGGTACTGTAAAAAAGCTGAAACACAAAAAATGAATAGTCAGATTTTGCAGATTTCAAAATCAAAAAACAATAACAGTGTATAAAAAAATTAAACTACTGCAATTTCTTTTCGAAATTTTGACAACTTCTATAGTGAAATCGCCACAGATTTAATTAGAGAAATATGACTTTCCTATTTTGAGCTGAATTTTAATGTATTACACGTGCTGCTTTGCTATCAAGGTGGGGCAGATAGTCAGACTATGCATTATGAGTTAAGCTGACCGTCAGACTTTACACGTTTTAAAAATCAATTTAATTGAGCGAAAATTATTTTCTTCAGCGCACCCATAACAATCAAATTGCAACGTCAGAAAAGTCATAATTGGCCATATGTGTGGTACTGTAAAAAAGCAGAAACACAAAACATGAGTAGACTGATTTTGCAGATTTCAAAATCAAAAAACAATAACAGTGTATAAAAAATTAAACTACTGCAATTTCTTTTTGAAATTTTAACAACTTCTATAGTGAAATCGCCACAGATTTAATTAGAGAAATCTGACTTTCCTATTTTGAGCTGAATTTTAATGTATTACACGTGCTGCTTTGCTATCAAGGTGGGGCAGATAGTCAGACTATGCATTATGAGTTAAGCTGACAGTCAGACTTTACACCTTTTAAAAATCAATTTAATAGAGCGAAAATTAGTTTCTTGACCGCACCCATAAGAATCAAATTGCAACGTCAGAAAAGTCCTAATTGGCCATATGTGTGGTACTGTAAAAAAGCTGAAACACAAAAAATGAATAGTCAGATTTTGCAGATTTCAAAATCAAAAAACAATAACAGTGTATAAAAAAATTAAACTACTGCAATTTCTTTTTAAATTTTAACAACTTCTATAGTGAAATCGCCACAGATTTAATTAGAGAAATCTGACTTTCCTATTTTGAGCTGAATTTTAATGTATTACACGTGCTGCTTTGCTATCAAGGTGAGGCAGATAGTCAGACTATGCATTATGAGTTTAGCTGACAGTCAGACTTTACACGTTTTAAAAATCAATTTAATTGATCGAAAATTAGTTTCTTCAGCGCACCCATAACAATCAAATTGCAACGTCAGAAAAGTCATAATTGGCCATATGTGTGGTACTGTAAAAAAGCAGAAACACAAAAAAATGAGTAGACAGATTTTGCAGATTTCAAAATCAAAAAACAATAACAGTGTATAAAAAATTAAACTATTGCAATTTCTTTTTGAAATGTTAACAACTTCTCTTGTGAAATCGCCACAGGTTTAATTAGAGAAATCTGACTTTCCCTTTTGAGCTGAATTTTAATGTATTACACGTCCTGCTTTGCTATCAAAGTGGGACAGATAGTCAGACTATGCATTATGAGTTTAGCTGACAGTCAGACTTTACACCTTTTAAAAATCAATTTAATAGAGCGAAAATTAGTTTCTTGAGCGCAGCCATAACAATCACATTGCACATCAGAAAAGTCCTAATTGGCCATATGTGTACTGTAAAAAAGCTGAAACACAAAAAATGAATAGTCAGATTTTGCAGATTTCAAAATCAAAAAACAATAACAGTGTATAAAAAAATTAAACTACTGCAATTTCTTTTTGAAATTTTAACAACTTCTATAAGTGAAATCGCCACAGATTTAATTAGAGAAATCTGACTTTCCCATTTTGAGCTGAATTTTAATGTATTACACGTCCTCCTTTGCTATCAAGGTGGGACAGATAGTCAGACTATGCATTATGAGTTAAGCTGACAGTCAGACTTTACACGTTTTAAAAATCAATTTAATTGAGCGAAAATTAGTTTCTTCAGCGCACCCATAACAATCAAATTGCAACGTCAGAAAAGTCATATTTGGCCATATGTGTGGTACTGTAAAAGAGCAGAAACAAAAAATGAGTAGACTGATTTTGCAGATTTCAAAATCAAAAAACAATAACAGTGTATAAAAAATTAAACTATTGCAATTTCTTTTTGAAATGTTAACAACTTCTGTTGTGAAATCGCCACAGGTTTAATTAGAGAAATCTGACTTTCCCGTTTTGAGCTGAATTTTAATGTATTACACGTGCTGCTTTGCTATCAATGTGGGGCAGATAGTCAGACTATGCATTATGAGTTAAGCTGACAGTCAGACTTTACACGTTTTAAAAATCAATTTAATTGAGCGAAAATTAGTTTCTTCAGCGCACCCATAACAATCAAATTGCAACGTCAGGAAAGTCATAATTGGCCATATGTGTGGTACTGTAAAAAAGCAGAAACACAAAAAATGAGTAGACTGATTTTGCAGATTTCAAAATCAAAGAACAATAACAGTGTATAAAAAATTAAACTATTGCAATTTCTTTTTGAAATGTTAACAACTTCTGTTGTGAAATCGCCACAGGTTTAATTAGAGAAATCTGACTTTCCTATTTTGAGCTGATTTTTAATGTATTACACGTGCTGCTTTGCTATCAAGGTGGGGCAGATAGTCAGACTATGCATTATGAGTTAAGCTGACAGTCAGTCTTTACATGTTTTAAAAATCAATTTAATTGAGCGAAAATTAGTTTCTTCAGCGCACCCATAACAATCAAATTGCAACGTCAGAAAAGTCATAATTGGCCATATGTGTGGTACTGTAAAAAAGCAGAAACACAAAAAATGAGTAGACTGATTTTGCAGATTTCAAAATCAAAAAACAATAACAGTGTATAAAAAATTAAACTATTGCAATTTCTTTTTGAAATGTTAACAACTTCTGTTGTGAAATCGCCACAGGTTTAATTAGAGAAATCTGACTTTCCTATTTTGAGCTGAATTTTAATGTATTACACGTGCTGCTTTGCTATCAAGGTGGGGCAGATAGTCAGACTATGCATTATGAGCTTAGCTGACAGTCAGACTTTACACCTTTTAAAAATCAATTTAATAGAGCGAAAATTAGTTTCTTGAGCGCAGCCATAACAATCACATTGCACATCAGAAAAGTCCTAATTGGCCATATGTGTACAGTAAAAAAAGCTGAAACACAAAAAATGAATAGTCTGATTTTGCAGATTTCAAAATCAAAAAACAATAACAGTGTATAAAAAATTAAACTATTGCAATTTCTTTTTGAAATGTTAACAACTTCTATAGGGAAATCGCCACAGATTTAATTAGAGAAATCTGACTTTCCCATTTTGAGCTGAATTTTAATGTATTACACGTCCTGCTTTGCTATCAAAGTGGGACAGATAGTCAGACTATGCATTATGAGTTTAGCTGACCGTCAGACTTTACACCTTTTAAAAATCAATTTAATAGAGCGAAAATTAGTTTCTTGAGCGCAGCCATAACAATCACATTGCTCATCAGAAAAGTCCTAATTTGCCATATGTGTGGTACTGTAAAAAAGCTGAAACACAAAAAATGAATAGTCAGATTTTGCAGATTTTAAAATCAAAAAACATTAACAGTGTATAAAAAATTAAACTATTGCAATTTCTTTTTGAAATGTTAACAACTTCTATAGTGAAATCGCCACTGATTTAATTAGAGAAATTCGACTTTCCCATTATGTGCTAAATTTTAATGTATTACACGTCCTGATTTGCTATCAAGCTGGGACAGATAGTCAGACTATGCATTATGAGTTAAGCTGTCTGTCAGACTTTGTTGTTGTTGTTATTATCCGCTAAGTCGTGTCCGACTGTCGGCGATTCTGTGAACTAGCTCTCTCCATGCCTTCCTATCGTGCACCTGTTCCTTCAATTCATTTAGAGTTAGACCAGTGTCAGCTTTGATGGTATCAAGCCATCGCGTTCTTTGGCGGCCTGGTCGTCTGCTGCCACTGACCATTCCAAGCATCAATGCTTTCTCTAATGAATTTGATCTCATTATGTGGCCAAAGTATGTTAGTCGAAGCTTTGTGATCTTTCCTTCCAAGGACATATCTGGCTTGGTGCGTTCCAGTACTTCTTTGTTCGTTACTTTTGCTGTCCATGGAATACGGAGCAATCTTCGCCAGCACCACATCTCGAATGAGTCAATTTTTTTCTTGTCTACTTTTTTTGAGGTCCAACTTTCACATCCATATGTGGCAATTGGGAAAACAATAGCACGGACCAGTCTGCCTTTGGTTGTTAGGCTGATGTCTTTGCTGGCCCATATTTTGGTCATGCTCAAGAGTAGCGCTTCTACCTAGTGCTAACCGTCGCTTTATTTCAGAGCTGCATTCATTATTATGATTAATTTGAGACCCCAAGAAAATGAAGTTTTGTACACAGCCAATCTCTTCATTATCTATTACTATCTTTACACTACTATCTACAGCTGTCGTCATGATCTTGGTCTTTTTTATGTTTAAGTGGAGGCCAGCTTTTGCACTTTCCTCTTTCATCCGCATAATGAGTTGGCTCAGGCCTTTCTCAGTTTCTGAGAGAAGTGTTGTGTCATCAGCATATCGGATGTTGTTGATGTTTCGACCACCGATCTTCATCCCTATTTCAGATTCTTCTAGCTCAAGTTTACGCATGATGACTTCTGCATATAGATTAAATAGGAAAGGGGACAGATTGCAGCCTTGTCGCACACCTTTCCCTGTCTTGAAAAAATTGGAGTCACATGTAGATATCCTTTTTGTATTCTCGGGCTTTCTCCATTCTCCACCTCAAATTTGCTATATGGTCACGCGTGCCACGAGCACATCTGAAGCCAGCTTGAACATCAGGTAGTTCCCTTTCAATGAAATGTTTGAGCCGCTTTTGTATGATTTTGAGGAGAACTTTGCTAATATGAGGGATTAGAGCTATTGTGCGATAGTTGGAGCAATCTTTAGAATCACCTTTTTTTGGTAGTGAGATGAATATAGATCTTTTCCTCTCCAATGGCCAGGTACTAGTCTCCCAGATTTTCTGACACAACATAGTGATAATTGCTACTGGAATAGGCTTTAGAAGTTCCGCTGGGATGATGTCAATCCCTGGGGCTTTATTATTAGGTAGCTGTCTTAATGCCCAAGCTACTTCTTCTGAGAGGATAGGTGGCTCAAAATCATTTATCTCTTCTTTAGATTTCTGTGGTATGGGGACATTCCTGTTGCAGGCATATAGATCTTCAGCATATTCCCACCATCGATCTTTGATACACTGCTGATCTTTCAGTTCTTGTCCATTCCTATCTTTAATGGTTGCTTTGCGAGCTGTGAAGGGTGTTCGAATCCTCTTCACCTGTGCGAATGCATTCCTGATGTAACCCTTCATATTGTCTTCTTCTAGCTGCTTACATTGCTGGTCCCAGTACTCTTCTTTATCTTTTCTTGCAGCCCTTTGAAACTCCGAATTTAGCCTTGCCATCTCATTCCTCTTGCCTGATGCTTTGGCTGCTTTTCTCTTGTCAGCAATTTTGATAGTTTCCGCAGATAGCCATGCACATCTTTTCTCTGGCTTCCGATTTGGGATGCATTCTCTTGCTGTTTCAATAATGGCTGATCGGATGTCCTGCCAAAGTTCATCAGGCAACTTCTCATTAGTATTGAACAACTCAAACTTGTTTTTCACTTTGATTGTATATGTTAGTGGTATCTTCGTGACATCAAACTTCTTAGGTGGTAGAGTCTTCTTCATAATGCAAAATGTGACCTTGACTTTAGCCACTAATAATTCATGATCAGAGCCACAGTCTGCACCAGGATAAGTTTTGACAGCTAGTACAGAACTGCTCCACCGATGGCTGCATAGGATGTAATCAATCTGATTTCTATATATCCCATTTGGGGATATCCATGTGTAAAGACGGCGCTTTGGCTGTGTGAACCATGTATTTGTGATCATAAGTCGATTTTCTTGACAAAACTGCACAAGATGGTCTCCAGCTTCATTTCTCTCCCCTAGACCAAATCTACCCACAATGCCTGGTTCTTCATGACATCCAACTTTTGCATTGAAATCACCCATAAGGTAGATGACATCCTTTCTGGGGACTTGATTTAATGCTTCCTCAATGTTAGCATAGAATTGTTCAATTACATCATCATCTGCATCAGTGTACACCTGTAGCATTGTGATATAGAGTGGTTTTGCCTGGATTCGGATTGACATAATGCGGTCACTGATTATTGAGTAACTTTCAACTGCCTGAGCGACTTTCTTATTTGCGATAAATGCAACACCATTCCTTCTCATACTGTTGTGACCAGAGTAGTAAATGGTGAACTCTTCTGAATAAAAGTAACCATTGTCAGTCTATAGTGAAATCGCCACAGATTTAATTAGAGAAATCTGACTTTCCCTTTTTGAGCTGAATTTTAATGTATTACATGTCCTCCTTTGCTATCAAGGTGGGACAGATAGTCAGACTATGCATTATGAGTCAAGCTGACCTCAGACTTTACACCTTTCAAAAATGCATTTGGTGGAGCGAAAATTAGTTTCTTGAGCTCAGCCATAACAATCACATTGCACATCAGAAAAGTCCTAATTGGCCATATGTGTTGTACTGTAAAGAAGAAGAAACACAAAAAATGAGTAGTCAGATTTTGCAGATTTCAAAATCAAAAAACAATAACAGTGTATAAAAAAATTAAACTATCGCAATTTCTTTTTGAAATTTTAACAACTTCTATAGTGAAATCGCTACAGACTTAATTAGAGAAATCTGACTTTCCCATTTTGAGCTGAATTTTAATGTATTACACGTCCTGCTTTGCTATCAAGGTGCGACAGATAGTCAGACTATGCATTATGAGTTGAGCTGACTGTCAGACTATACACCTTTTAAAAATCAATTCAATGAAGCGAAAATTAGTTTGTTGAGTGCACCCATAAGAATAACATTGCAACGTTAGAAAAGTCCTAATTGGCCCTATGTGTGGTACTGTAAAAAAACACGAATACAAAAAAATAGTAGTCAGATTTTGCAGACTTTATAATCAAAAAACAATAACAGTGTATATTTAAATCAAAGTATTGCAATTTATTTTTGAAATTATAACAACTTCTATAGTCAAATCGTCACAGATTTAATTAGAGAAATCTGACTTTCCCATTTTGAGCTGAATTTTAATGTATTACGCGTCCTGCTTTGCTATCAAGGTAGGACAGATAGTCAGACTGCATTATGAGTTAAGCTGACCATCAGACTTTACACCTTTCAAAAATCAATTTGGTGGAGCGAAAATTAGTTTCTTGAGCGCAGCCATAAAAATCACAATGCATATCAGAAAAGTCCTAATTGGCCATATGTGTACTGTAAAAAAGCAGAAACACAAAAAATGAGTAGTCAGATTTTGCAGATTTCAAAATCAAAAAACAATAACAGTGTATAAAAAAATTAAACTATCGCAATTTCTTTTTGAAATTTTAACAACTTCTATAGTGAAATCGCTACAGACTTAATTAGAGAAATCTGACTTTCCCATTTTGAGCTGAATTTTAATGTATTACACGTCCTGCTTTGCTATCAAGGTGCGACAGATAGTCAGACTATGCATTATGAGTTGAGCTGACTGTCAGACTATACACCTTTTAAAAATCAATTTAATGAAGCGAAAATTAGTTTGTTGAGTGCACCCATAAGAATAACATTGCAACGTCAGAAAAGTCCTAATTTGCCCTATGTGTGGTACTGTAAAAAAGCAGGAATACAAAAAAATAGTAGTCAGATTTTGCAGACTTCATAATCAAAAAACAATAACAGTGTATAACTAAATTAAAGTATTGCAATTTCTTTTTGAAATTATAACGACTTCTATAGTGAAATCGCCACAGATTTAATTAGAGAAATCTGACTTTCCCATTTTGAGCTGAATTTTAATGTATTACACGTCCTGCTTTGCTATCAAAGTGCGACAGATAGTCAGACTATGCATTATGAGTTGAGCTGACTGTCAGACTATACACCTTTTAAAAATCAATTCAATGAAGCGAAAATTAGTTTGTTGAGTGCACCCATAAGAATAACATTGCAACGTCAGAAAAGTCCTAATTGGCCCTATGTGTGGTACTGTAAAAAAGCACGAATACAAAAAAATAGTAGTCAGATTTTGCAGACTTTATAATCAAAAAAGAATAACAGTGTATATTTAAATCAAAGTATTGCAATTTATTTTCGAAATTATATCAACTTCTATAGTCAAATCGTCACAGATTTAATTAGAGAAATCTAACTTTCCCATTTTGAGCTGAATTTTAATGTATTACGCGTCCTGCTTTGCTATCAAGGTAGGACAGATAGTCAGACTGCATTATGAGTTAAGCTGACCATCAGACTTTACACCTTTCAAAAATCAATTTGGTGGAGCGAAAATTAGTTTCTTGAGCGCAGCCATAACAATCACAATGCATATCAGAAAAGTCCTAATTGGCCATATGTGTACTGTAAAAAGGCAGAAACGCAAAAAATGAGTAGTCAGATTTTGCAGATTTTAAAATCAAAAAACAATAACAGTGTATAAAAAAATTAAACTATCGCAATTTCTTCTCTAAATTTTAACAACTTGTATAGTGAAATCGCCACAGATTTGATTAGAGAAATCTGACTTACCCATTTTGAGCTGAATTTTAATGTATTACACGTCCTGCTTTGCTATCAAGGTGCGACAGATAGTCAGACTATGCATTATGAGTTAAGCTGACCGTCAGACTTTACACCTTTCAAAAATGCATTTCGTGTAGCGAAAATAGTTTCTTGAGCTAAGCCATAACAATCACATTGCACATCAGAAAAGTCCTAATTGGCCATATGTGTACTGTAAAAAAGCAGAAACACAAAAAATGAGTAGTCAGATTTTGCAGATTTCAAAATCAAAAAACAATAACAGTGTATAAAAAAATTAAACTATCGCAATTTATCGCAATTTCTTCTTTAAATTTAAACAACTTGTATAGTGAAATCGCCACAGATTTGATTAGAGAAATCTGACTTACCCATTTTGAGCTGAATTTTAATGTATTACACGTCCTGCTTTGCTATCAAGGTGCGACAGATAGTCAGACTATGCATTATGAGTTAAGCTGACCATCAGACTTTACACCTTTCAAAAATGCATTTCGTGTAGCGAAAATTAGTTTCTTGAACTAAGCTATAACAATCACATTGCACAACAGAAAAGTCCTAATTGGCCATATGTGTACTGTAAAAAAGCAGAAACACAAAAAATGAGTAGTCAGATTTTGCAGATTTCAAAATCAAAAAACAATAACAGTGTATAAAAAATTAAACTATCGCAATTTCTTCTTTAAATTTTAACAACTTCTATAGTGAAATCGCCACAGATTTGATTAGAGAAACTGACTTACCCATTTTGAGCTGAATTTTAATGTATTACACGTCCTGCTTTGCTATCAAGGTGCGACAGATAGTCAGACTATGCATTATGAGTTAAGCTGACCGTCAGACTTTACACCTTTCAAAAATGCATTTCGTGTAGCGAAAATTAGTTTCTTGAGCTCAGCCATAACAATCACATTGCACATCAGAAAAGTCCTAATTGGCCATATAAGTACTGTAAAAAAGCAGAAACACAAAAAATGAGTAGTCAGATTTTGCAGATTTCAAAATCAAAAAACAATAACAGTGTATAAAAAAATTAAACTATCGCAATTTCTTCTTTAAATTTTAACAACTTCTATAGTGAAATCGCCACAGATTTGATTAGAGAAACTGACTTACCCATTTTGAGCTGAATTTTAATGTATTACACGTCCTGCTTTGCTATCAAGGTGCGACAGATAGTCAGACTATGCATTATGAGTTAAGCTGACCGTCAGGTTTTACACCTTTCAAAAATGCATTTCGTGTAGCGAAAATTAGTTTCTTGAGCTCAGCCATAACAATCACATTGCACATCAGAAAAGTCCTAATTGGCCATATGTGTACTGTAAAAAAGCAGAAATACGAAAAATGAGTAGTCAGATTTTGCAGATTTCAAAATCAAAAAAACAATAACAGTGTATAACAAAATTAAAGTATTGAAATTTCTTTTTTGAAATTTTAACAACTTCTGTAGTGAAATCGCCACAGATTTAATTAGAGAAATCTGACTTTCCCATTTTGAGCTGAATTTTAATGTATTACACGTCCTGCTTTGCTATCAAGGTGCGACAGATGGTCTCCTATGTATTATGAGTTAAGCTGACCTTCAGACTTTACACCTTTGAAAAATCTATTTGGTGGAGCGAAAATTAGTTTCTTGAGCGCAACCATAACAATCACATTGCACATCAGAAAAGTCCTAATTGGCCATATGTGTACTGTAAAAAAGCAGAAATACGAAAAATGAGTAGTCAAATTTTGCAGACTTCAAAATCAAAAAAACAATAACAGTGTATAACAAAATTAAAGTATTGAAATTTCTTTTTGAAATTTTAACAACTTCTATAGTGAAATCGCCACAGATTTAATTAGAGAAATCTGACTTTCACATTTTGAGCTGAATTTTAATGTATTACACGTCCTGCTTTGCTATCAAGGTGCGAGAGATAGTCAGACTATGCATTATGAGTTAAGCTGACCGTCAGACTTACAATTTTTCAAAAAACAATATGGTGGAGCGAAAATTAGTTTCTTGAGCTCAGCCATAACAATCACATTGCACATCAGAAAAGTCCTAATTGGCCTTATGTGTACTGTAAAAAAGCAGAAACACGAAAAATGAGTAGTCAAATTTTGCAGACTTCAAAATCAAAAAACAATAACAGTATATAACAAAATTAAAGTATTGCAATTTCTTTTAAAATTTTAACAACTTCTATAGTGAAATCGCCATAGATTTGATTAGAGAAATCTGACTTACCCATTTTGAGCTGAATTTTAATGTATTACACGTCCTGCTTTGCAATCAAGGTGCGACACATAGTCAGACTATGTATTGTGAGTTAAGCTGACCATCAGACTTTACACCTTTCAAAAATCAATTTGGTGGAGCGAAAATTAGTTTCTTGAGCGCAGCCATAACAATCACATTGCACATCAGAAAAGTCCTAATTGGCCATATGTGTACTGTAAAAAAGCAGAAATACGAAAAATGAGTAGTCAAATTTTGCAGACTTCAAAATCAAAAAAACAATAACAGTGTATAACAAAATTAAAGTATTGAAATTTCTTTTTGAAATTTTAACAATTTCTATAGTGAAATCGCCACAGATTTAATTAGAGAAATCTGACTTTCACATTTTGAGCTGAATTTTAATGTATTACACGTCCTGCTTTGCTATCAAGGCGCGAGAGATAGTCAGACTATGCATTATGAGTTAAGCTGACCGTCAGACTTACAATTTTTCAAAAAACAATATGGTGGAGCGAAAATTAGTTTCTTGAGCTCAGCCATAACAATCACATTGCACATCAGAAAAGTCCTAATTGGCCTTATGTGTACTGTAAAAAAGCAGAAATACGGAAAATGAGTAGTCAGATTTTGCAGACTTCAAAATCAAAAAACAATAACAGTGTATAAAAAATTAAACTATTGCAATTTCTTTTTAGAAATTTTAACAACTTCTATAGTGAAATCGCCACAGATTTAATTAGAGAAATCTGACTTTCACATTTTGGGCTGAATTTTAATGTATTACACGTCCTGCTTTGCTATCAAGGTGCGACAGATAGTCAGACTATGTATTATGAGTTAAGCTGACCTTCAGACTTTACACCTTTGAAAAATCAATTTGGTGGAGCGAAAATTAGTTTCTTGAGCGCAGCCATAACAATCACGTTGCACATCAGAAAAGTCCTAATTGGCCATATGTGTACTGTAAAAAAGCAGAAATACGAAAAATGAGTAGTCAAATTTTGCAGACTTCAAAATCAAAAAAACAATAACAGTGTATAACAAAATTAAAGTATTGCAATTTCTTTTTAAAATTTTAACAACTTCTATAGTGAAATCGCCATAGATTTGATTAGAGAAATCTGACTTACCCATTTTGAGCTGAATTTTAATGTATTACACGTCCTGCTTTGCTATCAAGGTGCGACAGATAGTCAGACTATGCATTATGAGTTAAGCTGACCATCAGACTTTACACCTTTCAAAAATGCAATTTGGTGGAGCGAAAATTAGTTTCTTGAGCTCAGCCATAACAATCACATTGCACATCAGAAAAGTCCTAATTGGCCATATGTGTACTGTAAAAAAGCAGAAACACGAAAAATGAGTAGTCAGATTTTGCAGACTTCAAAATCAAAAAAACAATAACAGTGTATAACAAAATTAAAGTATTGAAATTTCTTTTTTGAAATTTTAACAACTTCTATAGTGAAATCGCCACAGATTTAATTAGAGAAATCTGACTTTCACATTTTGAGCTGAATTTTAATGTATTACACGTCCTGCTTTGCTATCAAGGTGCGACAGATAGTCAGACTATGCATTATGAGTTAAGCTGACCGTCAGACTTTACACCTTTCAAAAATGCAATTTGGTGGAGCGAAAATTAGTTTCTTGAGCTCAGCCATAACAATCACATTGCACATCAGAAAAGTCCTAATTGGCCATATGTGTACTGTAAAAAAGCAGAAACACGAAAAATGAGTAGTCAGATTTTGCAGACTTCAAAATCAAAAAAACAATAACAGTGTATAACAAAATTAAAGTATTGAAATTTCTTTTTTGAAATTTTAACAACTTCTATAGTGAAATCGCCACAGATTTAATTAGAGAAATCTGACTTTCCCATTTTGAGCTGAATTTTAATGTATTACACGTCCTGCTTTGCTATCAAGGTGCGACAGATAGTCAGACTATGCATTATGAGTTAAGCTGACCGTCAGACTTACAATTTTTCAAAAATGCAATTTGGTGGAGCGAAAATTAGTTTCTTGAGCTCAGCCATAACAATCACATTGCACATCAGAAAAGTCCTAATTGGCCTTATGTGTACTGTAAAAAAGCAGAAATACGAAAAATGAGTAGTCAGATTTTGCAGACTTCAAAATCAAAAAACAATAACAGTGTATAAAAAATTAAACTATTGCAATTTCTTTTTAGAAATTTTAACAACTTCTATAGTGAAATCGCCACAGATTTAATTAGAGAAATCTGACTTTCACATTTTGAGCTGAATTTTAATGTATTACACGTCCTGCTTTGCTATCAAGGTGCGACAGATAGTCAGACTATGTATTGTGAGTTAAGCTGACCATCAGACTTTACACCTTTCAAAAATCAATTTGGTGGAGCGAAAATTAGTTTCTTGAGCGCAGCCATAACAATCACATTGCACATCAGAAAAGTCTTAATTGGCCATATGTGTACTGTAAAAAAGCAGAAACACGAAAAATGAGTAGTCAAATTTTGCAGACTTCAAAATCAAAAAACAATAACAGTGTATAACAAAATTAAACTATTGCAATTTCTTTTTAGAAATTTTAACAACTTCTATAGTGAAATCGCCACAGATTTAATTAGAGAAATCTGACTTTCCCATTTTGAGCTGAATTTTAATGTATTACACGTCCTGCTTTGCTATCAAGGTGCGACAGATAGTCAGACTATGTATTATGAGTTAAGCTGACCGTCAGACTTTACACCTTTCAAAAATCAATATGGTGGAGCGAAAATTAGTTTCTTGAGCTCAGCCATAACAATCACATTGCACATCAGAAAAGTCCTAATTGGCCATATGTGTACTGTAAAAAAGCAGAAATACGAAAAATGAGTAGTCAAATTTTGCAGACTTCAAAATCAAAAAAACAATAACAGTGTATAACAAAATTAAAGTATTGCAATTTCTTTTTAAAATTTTAACAACTTCTATAGTGAAATCGCCACAGATTTAATTAGAGAAATCTGACTTTCACATTTTGAGCTGAATTTTAATGTATTACACGTCCTGCTTTGCTATCAAGGTGCGACAGATAGTCAGACTATGCATTATGAGTTAAGCTGACCGTCAGACTTTACAATCTTTCAAAAATCAATATGGTGGAGCGAAAATTAGTTTCTTGAGCTCAGCCATAACAATCACATTGCACATCAGAAAAGTCCTAATTGGCCTTATGTGTACTGTAAAAAAGCAGAAATACGAAAAATGAGTAGTCAGATTTTGCAGACTTCAAAATCAAAAAAACAATAACAGTGTATAACAAAATTAAAGTATTGCAATTTCTTTTTGAAATTTTAACAACTTCTATAGTGAAATCGCCACAGATTTAATTAGAGAAATCTGACTTTCACATTTTGAGCTGAATTTTAATGTATTACACGTCCTGCTTTGCTATCAAGGTGCGACAGATAGTCAGACTATGCATTATGAGTTAAGCTGACCGTCAGACTTTACACCTTTCAAAAATCAATTTGGTGGAGCGAAAATTAGTTTCTTGAGCTCAGCCATAACAATCACATTGCACATCAGAAAAGTCCTAATTGGCCATATGTGTACTGTAAAAAAGCAGAAACACGAAAAATGAGTAGTCAAATTTTGCAGACTTCAAAATCAAAAAAACAATAACAGTGTATAACAAAATTAAAGTATTGAAATTTCTTTTTTGAAATTTTAACAACTTCTATAGTGAAATCGCCACAGATTTAATTAGAGAAATCTGACTTTCACATTTTGAGCTGAATTTTAATGTATTACACGTCCTGCTTTGCTATCAAGGTGCGAGAGATAGTCAGACTATGCATTATGAGTTAAGCTGACCGTCAGACTTACAATTTTTCAAAAAACAATATGGTGGAGCGAAAATTAGTTTCTTGAGCTCAGCCATAACAATCACATTGCACATCAGAAAAGTCCTAATTGGCCTTATGTGTACTGTAAAAAAGCAGAAATACGAAAAATGAGTAGTCAGATTTTGCAGACTTCAAAATCAAAAAAACAATAACAGTGTATAACAAAATTAAAGTATTGCAATTTCTTTTTAGAAATTTTAACAACTTCTATAGTGAAATCGCCACAGATTTAATTAGAGAAATCTGACTTTCACATTTTGAGCTGAATTTTAATGTATTACACGTCCTGCTTTGCTATCAAGGTGCGACAGATAGTCAGACTATGTATTGTGAGTTAAGCTGACCATCAGACTTTACACTCTTTCAAAAATCAATTTGGTGGAGCGAAAATTAGTTTCTTGAGCGCAGCCATAACAATCACATTGCACATCAGAAAAGTCTTAATTGGCCATATGTGTACTGTAAAAAAGCAGAAACACGAAAAATGAGTAGTCAAATTTTGCAGACTTCAAAATCAAAAAACAATAACAGTGTATAAAAAATTAAACTATTGCAATTTCTTTTTAGAAATTTTAACAACTTCTATAGTGAAATCGCCACAGATTTAATTAGAGAAATCTGACTTTCACATTTTGAGCTGAATTTTAATGTATTACACGTCCTGCTTTGCTATCAAGGTGCGACAGATAGTCAGACTATGTATTGTGAGTTAAGCTGACCATCAGACTTTACACCTTTCAAAAAATCAATTTGGTGGAGCGAAAATTAGTTTCTTGAGCGCAGCCATAACAATCACATTGCACATCAGAAAAGTCTTAATTGGCCATATGTGTACTGTAAAAAAGCAGAAACACGAAAAATGAGTAGTCAAATTTTGCAGACTTCAAAATCAAAAAAACAATAACAGTGTATAACAAAATTAAAGTATTGAAATTTCTTTTTGAAATTTTAACAACTTCTATAGTGAAATCGCCACAGATTTAATTAGAGAAATCTGACTTTCACATTTTGAGCTGAATTTTAATGTATTACACGTCCTGCTTTGCTATCAAGGTGCGAGAGATAGTCAGACTATGCATTATGAGTTAAGCTGACCGTCAGACTTACAATTTTTCAAAAAACAATATGGTGGAGCGAAAATTAGTTTCTTGAGCTCAGCCATAACAATCACATTGCACATCAGAAAAGTCCTAATTGGCCTTATGTGTACTGTAAAAAAGCAGAAATACGAAAAATGAGTAGTCAGATTTTGCAGACTTCAAAATCAAAAAACAATAACAGTGTATAACAAAATTAAACTATTGCAATTTCTTTTTAGAAATTTTAACAACTTCTATAGTGAAATCGCCACAGATTTAATTAGAGAAATCTGACTTTCACATTTTGAGCTGAATTTTAATGTATTACACGTCCTGCTTTGCTATCAAGGTGCGACAGATAGTCAGACTATGTATTGTGAGTTAAGCTGACCATCAGACTTTACAATCTTTCAAAAAACAATATGGTGGAGCGAAAATTAGTTTCTTGAGCTCAGCCATAACAATCACATTGCACATCAGAAAAGTCCTAATTGGCCATATGTGTACTGTAAAAAAGCAGAAACACGAAAAATGAGTAGTCAGATTTTGCAGACTTCAAAATCAAAAAACAATAACAGTGTATAACAAAATTAAACTATTGCAATTTCTTTTTAGAAATTTTAACAACTTCTATAGTGAAATCGCCACAGATTTAATTAGAGAAATCTGACTTTCACATTTTGAGCTGAATTTTAATGTATTACACGTCCTGCTTTGCTATCAAGGTGCGACAGATAGTCAGACTATGTATTGTGAGTTAAGCTGACCATCAGACTTTACACCTTTCAAAAATCAATATGGTGGAGCGAAAATTAGTTTCTTGAGCGCAGCCATAACAATCACATTGCACATCAGAAAAGTCTTAATTGGCCATATGTGTACTGTAAAAAAGCAGAAACACGAAAAATGAGTAGTCAAATTTTGCAGACTTCAAAATCAAAAAAACAATAACAGTGTATAACAAAATTAAAGTATTGCAATTTCTTTTTAAAATTTTAACAACTTCTATAGTGAAATCGCCACAGATTTAATTAGAGAAATCTGACTTTCACATTTTGAGCTGAATTTTAATGTATTACACGTCCTGCTTTGCTATCAAGGTGCGAGAGATAGTCAGACTATGCATTATGAGTTAAGCTGACCGTCAGACTTACAATTTTTCAAAAAACAATATGGTGGAGCGAAAATTAGTTTCTTGAGCTCAGCCATAACAATCACATTGCACATCAGAAAAGTCCTAATTGGCCTTATGTGTACTGTAAAAAAGCAGAAATACGAAAAATGAGTAGTCAGATTTTGCAGACTTCAAAATCAAAAAACAATAACAGTGTATAACAAAATTAAACTATTGCAATTTCTTTTTAGAAATTTTAACAACTTCTATAGTGAAATCGCCACAGATTTAATTAGAGAAATCTGACTTTCACATTTTGAGCTGAATTTTAATGTATTACACGTCCTGCTTTGCTATCAAGGTGCGACAGATAGTCAGACTATGTATTGTGAGTTAAGCTGACCATCAGACTTTACACCTTTCAAAAAATCAATTTGGTGGAGCGAAAATTAGTTTCTTGAGCTCAGCCATAACAATCACATTGCACATCAGAAAAGTCCTAATTGGCCATATGTGTACTGTAAAAAAGCAGAAACACGAAAAATGAGTAGTCAAATTTTGCAGACTTCAAAATCAAAAAAACAATAACAGTGTATAACAAAATTAAAGTATTGCAATTTCTTTTTAGAAATTTTAACAACTTCTATAGTGAAATCGCCACAGATTTAATTAGAGAAATCTGACTTTCACATTTTGAGCTGAATTTTAATGTATTACACGTCCTGCTTTGCTATCAAGGTGCGAGAGATAGTCAGACTATGCATTATGAGTTAAGCTGACCGTCAGACTTACAATTTTTCAAAAAACAATATGGTGGAGCGAAAATTAGTTTCTTGAGCTCAGCCATAACAATCACATTGCACATCAGAAAAGTCCTAATTGGCCTTATGTGTACTGTAAAAAAGCAGAAATACGAAAAATGAGTAGTCAAATTTTGCAGACTTCAAAATCAAAAAAACAATAACAGTGTATAACAAAATTAAAGTATTGCAATTTCTTTTTAGAAATTTTAACAACTTCTATAGTGAAATCGCCACAGATTTAATTAGAGAAATCTGACTTTCACATTTTGAGCTGAATTTTAATGTATTACACGTCCTGCTTTGCTATCAAGGTGCGACAGATAGTCAGACTATGTATTATGAGTTAAGCTGACCGTCAGACTTTACAACCTTTCAAAAAACAATATGGTGGAGCGAAAATTAGTTTCTTGAGCTCAGCCATAACAATCACATTGCACATCAGAAAAGTCCTAATTGGCCATATGTGTACTGTAAAAAAGCAGAAATACGAAAAATGAGTAGTCAAATTTTGCAGACTTCAAAATCAAAAAACAATAACAGTGTATAAAAAATTAAACTATTGCAATTTCTTTTTAGAAATTTTAACAACTTCTATAGTGAAATCGCCACAGATTTAATTAGAGAAATCTGACTTTCACATTTTGAGCTGAATTTTAATGTATTACACGTCCTGCTTTGCTATCAAGGTGCGACAGATAGTCAGACTATGTATTGTGAGTTAAGCTGACCATCAGACTTTACACCTTTCAAAAATCAATTTGGTGGAGCGAAAATTAGTTTCTTGAGCGCAGCCATAACAATCACATTGCACATCAGAAAAGTCTTAATTGGCCATATGTGTACTGTAAAAAAGCAGAAACACGAAAAATGAGTAGTCAAATTTTGCAGACTTCAAAATCAAAAAAACAATAACAGTGTATAACAAAATTAAAGTATTGAAATTTCTTTTTGAAATTTTAACAACTTCTATAGTGAAATCGCCACAGATTTAATTAGAGAAATCTGACTTTCACATTTTGAGCTGAATTTTAATGTATTACACGTCCTGCTTTGCTATCAAGGTGCGAGAGATAGTCAGACTATGCATTATGAGTTAAGCTGACCGTCAGACTTACAATTTTTCAAAAAACAATATGGTGGAGCGAAAATTAGTTTCTTGAGCTCAGCCATAACAATCACATTGCACATCAGAAAAGTCCTAATTGGCCTTATGTGTACTGTAAAAAAGCAGAAATACGAAAAATGAGTAGTCAGATTTTGCAGACTTCAAAATCAAAAAAACAATAACAGTGTATAACAAAATTAAACTATTGCAATTTCTTTTTAGAAATTTTAACAACTTCTATAGTGAAATCGCCACAGATTTAATTAGAGAAATCTGACTTTCACATTTTGAGCTGAATTTTAATGTATTACACGTCCTGCTTTGCTATCAAGGTGCGACAGATAGTCAGACTATGTATTGTGAGTTAAGCTGACCATCAGACTTTACACCTTTCAAAAAACAATATGGTGGAGCGAAAATTAGTTTCTTGAGCTCAGCCATAACAATCACATTGCACATCAGAAAAGTCTTAATTGGCCATATGTGTACTGTAAAAAAGCAGAAACACGAAAAATGAGTAGTCAAATTTTGCAGACTTCAAAATCAAAAAAACAATAACAGTATATAACAAAATTAAAGTATTGCAATTTCTTTTTAAAATTTTAACAACTTCTATAGTGAAATCGCCACAGATTTAATTAGAGAAATCTGACTTTCACATTTTGAGCTGAATTTTAATGTATTACACGTCCTGCTTTGCTATCAAGGTGCGACAGATAGTCAGACTATGTATTGTGAGTTAAGCTGACCATCAGACTTTACACCTTTCAAAAATCAATATGGTGGAGCGAAAATTAGTTTCTTGAGCTCAGCCATAACAATCACATTGCACATCAGAAAAGTCCTAATTGGCCATATGTGTACTGTAAAAAAGCAGAAATACGAAAAATGAGTAGTCAAATTTTGCAGACTTCAAAATCAAAAAAACAATAACAGTGTATAACAAAATTAAAGTATTGAAATTTCTTTTTGAAATTTTAACAACTTCTATAGTGAAATCGCCACAGATTTAATTAGAGAAATCTGACTTTCACATTTTGAGCTGAATTTTAATGTATTACACGTCCTGCTTTGCTATCAAGGTGCGAGAGATAGTCAGACTATGCATTATGAGTTAAGCTGACCGTCAGACTTACAATTTTTCAAAAAACAATATGGTGGAGCGAAAATTAGTTTCTTGAGCTCAGCCATAACAATCACATTGCACATCAGAAAAGTCCTAATTGGCCTTATGTGTACTGTAAAAAAGCAGAAATACGAAAAATGAGTAGTCAGATTTTGCAGACTTCAAAATCAAAAAACAATAACAGTGTATAAAAAATTAAACTATTGCAATTTCTTTTTAGAAATTTTAACAACTTCTATAGTGAAATCGCCACAGATTTAATTAGAGAAATCTGACTTTCACATTTTGAGCTGAATTTTAATGTATTACACGTCCTGCTTTGCTATCAAGGTGCGACAGATAGTCAGACTATGTATTGTGAGTTAAGCTGACCATCAGACTTTACACCTTTCAAAAATCAATTTGGTGGAGCGAAAATTAGTTTCTTGAGCGCAGCCATAACAATCACATTGCACATCAGAAAAGTCCTAATTGGCCATATGTGTACTGTAAAAAAGCAGAAACACGAAAAATGAGTAGTCAAATTTTGCAGACTTCAAAATCAAAAAAACAATAACAGTGTATAACAAAATTAAAGTATTGCAATTTCTTTTTAAAATTTTAACAACTTCTATAGTGAAATCGCCACAGATTTAATTAGAGAAATCTGACTTTCCCATTTTGAGCTGAATTTTAATGTATTACACGTCCTGCTTTGCTATCAAGGTGCGACAGATAGTCAGACTATGCATTATGAGTTAAGCTGACCGTCAGACTTTACACCTTTCAAAAATCAATTTGGTGGAGCGAAAATTAGTTTCTTGAGCTCAGCCATAACAATCACATTGCACATCAGAAAAGTCCTAATTGGCCATATGTGTACTGTAAAAAAGCAGAAACACGAAAAATGAGTAGTCAGATTTTGCAGACTTCAAAATCAAAAAAACAATAACAGTGTATAACAAAATTAAAGTATTGCAATTTCTTTTTGAAATTTTAACAACTTCTATAGTGAAATCGCCACAGATTTGATTAGAGAAATCTGACTTACCCATTTTGAGCTGAATTTTAATGTATTACACGTCCTGCTTTGCTATCAAGGTGCGACAGATAGTCAGACTATGCATTATGAGTTAAGCTGACCGTCAGACTTTACACCTTTCAAAAATCAATTTGGTGGAGCGAAAATTAGTTTCTTGAGCTCAGCCATAACAATCACATTGCACATCAGAAAAGTCCTAATTGGCCATATGTGTACTGTAAAAAAGCAGAAATACGAAAAATGAGTAGTCAGATTTTGCAGACTTCAAAATCAAAAAACAATAACAGTGTATAACAAAATTAAACTATTGCAATTTCTTTTTGAAATTTTAACAACTTCTATAGTGAAATCGCCACAGATTTAATTAGAGAAATCTGACTTTCACATTTTGAGCTGAATTTTAATGTATTACACGTCCTGCTTTGCTATCAAGGTGCGACAGATAGTCAGACTATGCATTATGAGTTAAGCTGACCGTCAGACTTTACAACTTTTCAAAAAACAATTTGGTGGAGCGAAAATTAGTTTCTTGAGCTCAGCCATAACAATCACATTGCACATCAGAAAAGTCCTAATTGGCCATATGTGTACTGTAAAAAAGCAGAAATACGAAAAATGAGTAGTCAGATTTTGCAGACTTCAAAATCAAAAAACAATAACAGTGTATAACAAAATTAAACTATTGCAATTTCTTTTTAGAAATTTTAACAACTTCTATAGTGAAATCGCCACAGATTTAATTAGAGAAATCTGACTTTCACATTTTGAGCTGAATTTTAATGTATTACACGTCCTGCTTTGCTATCAAGGTGCGACAGATAGTCAGACTATGTATTGTGAGTTAAGCTGACCATCAGACTTTACACCTTTCAAAAATCAATTTGGTGGAGCGAAAATTAGTTTCTTGAGCGCAGCCATAACAATCACATTGCACATCAGAAAAGTCCTAATTGGCCATATGTGTACTGTAAAAAAGCAGAAATACGAAAAATGAGTAGTCAAATTTTGCAGACTTCAAAATCAAAAAAACAATAACAGTGTATAACAAAATTAAAGTATTGCAATTTCTTTTTAGAAATTTTAACAACTTCTATAGTGAAATCGCCACAGATTTAATTAGAGAAATCTGACTTTCACATTTTGAGCTGAATTTTAATGTATTACACGTCCTGCTTTGCTATCAAGGTGCGACAGATAGTCAGACTATGTATTATGAGTTAAGCTGACCGTCAGACTTTACACCTTTCAAAAATACAATTTGGTGGAGCGAAAATTAGTTTCTTGAGCTCAGCCATAACAATCACATTGCACATCAGAAAAGTCCTAATTGGCCATATGTGTACTGTAAAAAAGCAGAAATACGAAAAATGAGTAGTCAAATTTTGCAGACTTCAAAATCAAAAAAACAATAACAGTGTATAACAAAATTAAAGTATTGCAATTTCTTTTTGAAATTTTAACAACTTCTATAGTGAAATCGCCACAGATTTAATTAGAGAAATCTGACTTACACATTTTGAGCTGAATTTTAATGTATTACACGTCCTGCTTTGCTATCAAGGTGCGACAGATAGTCAGACTATGCATTATGAGTTAAGCTGACCGTCAGACTTTACACCTTTCAAAAATCAATTTGGTGGAGCGAAAATTAGTTTCTTGAGCGCAGCCATAACAATCACATTGCACATCAGAAAAGTCCTAATTGGCCATATGTGTACTGTAAAAAAGCAGAAATACGAAAAATGAGTAGTCAAATTTTGCAGACTTCAAAATCAAAAAAACAATAACAGTGTATAACAAAATTAAAGTATTGCAATTTCTTTTTGAAATTTTAACAACTTCTATAGTGAAATCGCCACAGATTTAATTAGAGAAATCTGACTTTCACATTTTGAGCTGAATTTTAATGTATTACACGTCCTGCTTTGCTATCAAGGTGCGAGAGATAGTCAGACTATGCATTATGAGTTAAGCTGACCGTCAGACTTTACAATTTTTCAAAAAACAATATGGTGGAGCGAAAATTAGTTTCTTGAGCTCAGCCATAACAATCACATTGCACATCAGAAAAGTCCTAATTGGCCTTATGTGTACTGTAAAAAAGCAGAAATACGAAAAATGAGTAGTCAGATTTTGCAGACTTCAAAATCAAAAAAACAATAACAGTGTATAACAAAATTAAACTATTGCAATTTCTTTTTAGAAATTTTAACAACTTCTATAGTGAAATCGCCACAGATTTAATTAGAGAAATCTGACTTTCACATTTTGAGCTGAATTTTAATGTATTACACGTCCTGCTTTGCTATCAAGGTGCGACAGATAGTCAGACTATGCATTATGAGTTAAGCTGACCGTCAGACTTTACACCTTTCAAAAATCAATTTGGTGGAGCGAAAATTAGTTTCTTGAGCTCAGCCATAACAATCACATTGCACATCAGAAAAGTCCTAATTGGCCATATGTGTACTGTAAAAAAGCAGAAATACGAAAAATGAGTAGTCAGATTTTGCAGACTTCAAAATCAAAAAAACAATAACAGTGTATAACAAAATTAAACTATTGCAATTTCTTTTTAGAAATTTTAACAACTTCTATAGTGAAATCGCCACAGATTTAATTAGAGAAATCTGACTTTCACATTTTGAGCTGAATTTTAATGTATTACACGTCCTGCTTTGCTATCAAGGTGCGACAGATAGTCAGACTATGTATTGTGAGTTAAGCTGACCATCAGACTTTACACCTTTCAAAAAACAATATGGTGGAGCGAAAATTAGTTTCTTGAGCTCAGCCATAACAATCACATTGCACATCAGAAAAGTCTTAATTGGCCATATGTGTACTGTAAAAAAGCAGAAACACGAAAAATGAGTAGTCAAATTTTGCAGACTTCAAAATCAAAAAACAATAACAGTGTATAACAAAATTAAAGTATTGCAATTTCTTTTTAGAAATTTTAACAACTTCTATAGTGAAATCGCCACAGATTTAATTAGAGAAATCTGACTTTCACATTTTGAGCTGAATTTTAATGTATTACACGTCCTGCTTTGCTATCAAGGTGCGAGAGATAGTCAGACTATGCATTATGAGTTAAGCTGACCGTCAGACTTACAATTTTTCAAAAAACAATATGGTGGAGCGAAAATTAGTTTCTTGAGCTCAGCCATAACAATCACATTGCACATCAGAAAAGTCCTAATTGGCCTTATGTGTACTGTAAAAAAGCAGAAATACGAAAAATGAGTAGTCAAATTTTGCAGACTTCAAAATCAAAAAAACAATAACAGTGTATAACAAAATTAAAGTATTGCAATTTCTTTTTAAAATTTTAACAACTTCTATAGTGAAATCGCCACAGATTTAATTAGAGAAATCTGACTTTCACATTTTGAGCTGAATTTTAATGTATTACACGTCCTGCTTTGCTATCAAGGTGCGAGAGATAGTCAGACTATGCATTATGAGTTAAGCTGACCGTCAGACTTACAATTTTTCAAAAAACAATATGGTGGAGCGAAAATTAGTTTCTTGAGCTCAGCCATAACAATCACATTGCACATCAGAAAAGTCCTAATTGGCCTTATGTGTACTGTAAAAAAGCAGAAATACGAAAAATGAGTAGTCAGATTTTGCAGACTTCAAAATCAAAAAACAATAACAGTGTATAACAAAATTAAACTATTGCAATTTCTTTTTAGAAATTTTAACAACTTCTATAGTGAAATCGCCACAGATTTAATTAGAGAAATCTGACTTTCACATTTTGAGCTGAATTTTAATGTATTACACGTCCTGCTTTGCTATCAAGGTGCGACAGATAGTCAGACTATGCATTGTGAGTTAAGCTGACCGTCAGACTTTACAACTTTTCAAAAAACAATATGGTGGAGCGAAAATTAGTTTCTTGAGCTCAGCCATAACAATCACATTGCACATCAGAAAAGTCCTAATTGGCCTTATGTGTACTGTAAAAAAGCAGAAATACGAAAAATGAGTAGTCAAATTTTGCAGACTTCAAAATCAAAAAAACAATAACAGTGTATAACAAAATTAAAGTATTGCAATTTCTTTTTAGAAATTTTAACAACTTCTATAGTGAAATCGCCACAGATTTAATTAGAGAAATCTGACTTTCACATTTTGAGCTGAATTTTAATGTATTACACGTCCTGCTTTGCTATCAAGGTGCGACAGATAGTCAGACTATGTATTGTGAGTTAAGCTGACCATCAGACTTTACAACCTTTCAAAAAACAATATGGTGGAGCGAAAATTAGTTTCTTGAGCTCAGCCATAACAATCACATTGCACATCAGAAAAGTCCTAATTGGCCATATGTGTACTGTAAAAAAGCAGAAATACGAAAAATGAGTAGTCAAATTTTGCAGACTTCAAAATCAAAAAAACAATAACAGTGTATAACAAAATTAAAGTATTGCAATTTCTTTTTAGAAATTTTAACAACTTCTATAGTGAAATCGCCACAGATTTAATTAGAGAAATCTGACTTTCACATTTTGAGCTGAATTTTAATGTATTACACGTCCTGCTTTGCTATCAAGGTGCGACAGATAGTCAGACTATGCATTGTGAGTTAAGCTGACCATCAGACTTTACACCTTTCAAAAAACAATATGGTGGAGCGAAAATTAGTTTCTTGAGCTCAGCCATAACAATCACATTGCACATCAGAAAAGTCCTAATTGGCCATATGTGTACTGTAAAAAAGCAGAAACACGAAAAATGAGTAGTCAAATTTTGCAGACTTCAAAATCAAAAAAACAATAACAGTGTATAACAAAATTAAAGTATTGCAATTTCTTTTTAAAATTTTAACAACTTCTATAGTGAAATCGCCACAGATTTAATTAGAGAAATCTGACTTTCACATTTTGAGCTGAATTTTAATGTATTACACGTCCTGCTTTGCTATCAAGGTGCGAGAGATAGTCAGACTATGCATTATGAGTTAAGCTGACCGTCAGACTTACAATTTTTCAAAAAACAATATGGTGGAGCGAAAATTAGTTTCTTGAGCTCAGCCATAACAATCACATTGCACATCAGAAAAGTCCTAATTGGCCTTATGTGTACTGTAAAAAAGCAGAAATACGAAAAATGAGTAGTCAAATTTTGCAGACTTCAAAATCAAAAAAACAATAACAGTGTATAACAAAATTAAACTATTGCAATTTCTTTTTAGAAATTTTAACAACTTCTATAGTGAAATCGCCACAGATTTAATTAGAGAAATCTGACTTTCACATTTTGAGCTGAATTTTAATGTATTACACGTCCTGCTTTGCTATCAAGGTGCGACAGATAGTCAGACTATGCATTGTGAGTTAAGCTGACCGTCAGACTTTACAATTTTCAAAAAACAATATGGTGGAGCGAAAATTAGTTTCTTGAGCTCAGCCATAACAATCACATTGCACATCAGAAAAGTCCTAATTGGCCTTATGTGTACTGTAAAAAAGCAGAAACACGAAAAATGAGTAGTCAAATTTTGCAGACTTCAAAATCAAAAAAACAATAACAGTATATAACAAAATTAAAGTATTGCAATTTCTTTTTAAAATTTTAACAACTTCTATAGTGAAATCGCCACAGATTTAATTAGAGAAATCTGACTTTCACATTTTGAGCTGAATTTTAATGTATTACACGTCCTGCTTTGCTATCAAGGTGCGAGAGATAGTCAGACTATGCATTATGAGTTAAGCTGACCGTCAGACTTTACACCTTTCAAAAAACAATATGGTGGAGCGAAAATTAGTTTCTTGAGCTCAGCCATAACAATCACATTGCACATCAGAAAAGTCTTAATTGGCCATATGTGTACTGTAAAAAAGCAGAAACACGAAAAATGAGTAGTCAAATTTTGCAGACTTCAAAATCAAAAAAACAATAACAGTGTATAACAAAATTAAAGTATTGCAATTTCTTTTTAAAATTTTAACAACTTCTATAGTGAAATCGCCACAGATTTAATTAGAGAAATCTGACTTTCACATTTTGAGCTGAATTTTAATGTATTACACGTCCTGCTTTGCTATCAAGGTGCGAGAGATAGTCAGACTATGCATTATGAGTTAAGCTGACCGTCAGACTTTACACTTTTCAAAAAACAATATGGTGGAGCGAAAATTAGTTTCTTGAGCTCAGCCATAACAATCACATTGCACATCAGAAAAGTCCTAATTGGCCTTATGTGTACTGTAAAAAAGCAGAAATACGAAAAATGAGTAGTCAAATTTTGCAGACTTCAAAATCAAAAAAACAATAACAGTGTATAACAAAATTAAAGTATTGCAATTTCTTTTTAGAAATTTTAACAACTTCTATAGTGAAATCGCCACAGATTTAATTAGAGAAATCTGACTTTCACATTTTGAGCTGAATTTTAATGTATTACACGTCCTGCTTTGCTATCAAGGTGCGAGAGATAGTCAGACTATGCATTATGAGTTAAGCTGACCGTCAGACTTTACACTTTTCAAAAAACAATATGGTGGAGCGAAAATTAGTTTCTTGAGCTCAGCCATAACAATCACATTGCACATCAGAAAAGTCCTAATTGGCCTTATGTGTACTGTAAAAAAGCAGAAATACGAAAAATGAGTAGTCAGATTTTGCAGACTTCAAAATCAAAAAACAATAACAGTGTATAAAAAATTAAACTATTGCAATTTCTTTTTAGAAATTTTAACAACTTCTATAGTGAAATCGCCACAGATTTAATTAGAGAAATCTGACTTTCACATTTTGAGCTGAATTTTAATGTATTACACGTCCTGCTTTGCTATCAAGGTGCGACAGATAGTCAGACTATGTATTGTGAGTTAAGCTGACCATCAGACTTTACACCTTTCAAAAATCAATTTGGTGGAGCGAAAATTAGTTTCTTGAGCGCAGCCATAACAATCACATTGCACATCAGAAAAGTCTTAATTGGCCATATGTGTACTGTAAAAAAGCAGAAACACGAAAAATGAGTAGTCAAATTTTGCAGACTTCAAAATCAAAAAAACAATAACAGTGTATAACAAAATTAAAGTATTGCAATTTCTTTTTGAAATTTTAACAACTTCTATAGTGAAATCGCCACAGATTTAATTAGAGAAATCTGACTTACCCATTTTGAGCTGAATTTTAATGTATTACACGTCCTGCTTTGCTATCAAGGTGCGACAGATAGTCAGACTATGCATTATGAGTTAAGCTGACCGTCAGACTTTACAACCTTTCAAAAATCAATTTGGTGGAGCGAAAATTAGTTTCTTGAGCTCAGCCATAACAATCACATTGCACATCAGAAAAGTCCTAATTGGCCTCATGTGTACTGTAAAAAAGCAGAAATACGAAAAATGAGTAGTCAGATTTTGCAGACTTCAAAATCAAAAAAACAATAACAGTGTATAACAAAATTAAACATATTGCAATTTCTTTTTAGAAATTTTAACAACTTCTGTAGTGAAATCGCCACAGATTT